>RAOH01000226.1:0-45860 GCA_009804965.1 Neurospora sp. FGSC 26632 | reverse complement strand
AATGGTTGGAAGCACTCAGGAAGGTCCACATGTATGAAGACCGCTAGATAGATACCTTGAGGCATTAGGCAACAAGGCTCGGTGCGTACCTCAGTACGTACCAAGCCTCTTTGGTATAAAGAAGGCCTTGAAACCTAGCCTTTGTTTGAAGGTTGAAAGGATCAACAAGGCCTTCGAGACCAAAGTAGTTTATTAGCTGAATTGAACTACTGTTCCAAGCCCTGATTACAGCCCTTGTCACAGCAGGGCTATCTTTGTTCCACTGCCTGTGGGACATAGAAAGAATGCCGCTACTCTGCCTCAACCTTCACCCTCACCTCCTCCTTCACCTCCTCTTCAACTTCCTCTTCCACCTCCTCTACCACCTTCATGTCATCCCTCCTCTTTGACCTTCCCAGGCTCCCCATTCACCTCCTTTCTCAGCTCCTCCTTGACCTTCTCCACCGCCATCATCATATCCTCCTCTAGAATCTCTCTAGAAATATTGAGTGATATGTCCAACTTCTTCCTGATCTGTTCTTCCATGTAGGCCACCGTATTCCTCATTGCCTTCTCCTTTATGTTCTCTGTGATGGCTTCATCTTGGACCAGAGGGACAAAGAAGGCGAGAGAGAGAAGATGTTGTTGTATTGAACCAGGAAACAAGGCTACGAACGATCGCGGGGAAAAGCTAGCTAATCGTGGTGCTGGGAAGAAGTGGGCCCAGCCCGGCAGGCACGGCTGGAGACCGTGAGTCGGCTGGGCACAAGACTTCATCCACCTCTGCTCTGAGTAGAACCTTTATCTCCTCTTCCAGCATCATCCCCGCGTCTTTTCTTATTAGTTCTTTCAACCTCCTCAAAGTTCCCTCTGGAATTTTTTGGAAGATCTTTGGCCCGGTTTCTTCCTTGCCTTTTCCCTTCACCTCCCCCTTCACCTTTTGTTGCACAGGAGCCGGTACTGGCGGCTGCACTGGAGGTACCGCCTCCCGCGGCAGCACGGGTGCATCTCCTCGCAATGGGACAGGGGCAGGTCTCTGCACCTGTTGAGCGGCCATCCACGATCTCCAGCGAGTCCAGCCAGTCGGGTCTCCCGGCGCAGCGGCCGGATCGGGAAAGTACCTTTGTGGGAAGCGATACGTTGAATCAAAGAAAGAAGTGATGATATTGTGGATGATTCAGAAAGAAAGCGCTACCGGAAGAAGGAAAAAAATACTGGTGTGGTCTGGAAGTGAAAGTGGGCCAAGTGCCAGCCAACCTTACCAGGTGGCGGCGGCCCAACAACCTTCCCACACGGATGCAATCGTCGCAAGGAAAGGGCTTAGGAGTCCCGGGAAAAGATGGGTAAACCTCTAGGGGAAAGCAGCTGTTGAATGGGCAGACGTTTGGATAAAGAGTTGCCCTGGGGTAGCGGCGGCTATGACCGCAGACGAAGGTGATGTCGCCTTGAAGCATCACCAAGCACATGATGGCGGTTGGAGGGCTGAGGGCTATGAGGGTGATCTGATGGGTTGTTTGTGGACTGAAGTGAGCGGTTGTCAGGTCATCTGACACTCTCTGGGGCGCTCAATGGACCTACTGTTTGGTAGGTTTTGAGGATGTCGCGATCAGTTCGCACTTGGATGACTAGAAATATAGCTATTGTGGGATGACCATCGTGATCTGGATGAGATCACGGCTATATACAGACTTAACAACCTGGTTGAGTCTTGGAAGACTCCGGTGCTGTCCTGGAAATGATCTTTTGCTTGTCTTCGAGCTCAGTCCAGAGGATCAGAGACTACCCTAAGGCGGTCCTTCCATCTCTTCAAGCTCGGTCTATCCAGACATCGGAGTGGCAAGAAGCACTGGGAAGGCGCCAACGTCTTCGGTATACTTGCCCTAACGTCCAAGAAAGTCCGCGGGGATCCAGTGCAAGACAGGAACATGTAACAGCATACATGGCCCATTGGGATACCTTCATGGACGACCTTAGTGGCCCCATGCACGAACACCATACCGAAAGCCCACAGAGGAAAGCTCTGAAAGAGACAAGTTGTGGTCGATTCAAACTTGAGAGGTCAACGATCAATACCCGCAAAGCGTTGAACCATTGCATTGCAGCTACCGGGCTGCTGACATAACATGGAAGCTGAAGGCATGGCTCTGTCTCAGAGTGAAAGAGCAACAACCACACAGCACATGGCACCAATGCAAGCAACAATCCCCGAATCCCTATCCCAGTCCCACGTTATTGAGCTCATTCAGCTCGTGGAAACAGACGGCCGTCCGTCGGGGAAATGAGGCTTGCATACACGTGGCGGCCAAAACACATGGTTTCTTTGTTCTTGAGGTTGTGTCTTAGATTCCAGGTGAGTTGTCAGTTTGGAACTACATTCTGGAAGCCTTTCTCTTTTCGGAGTTGTGATATCTCGTTTCTCGACGTGAAAGGCTTTTCCTTGAAGATGACGCAGATGGATGTCCGGCGGTTGTTAGAGGAACCATCAATGGTTGGTTTTCGAAACGATACCTGACATGCATTGTCATTGTTGTCATTGTTGACCGGAGACCCCGAAGAACTACCTTATTCTTGGAACATGGACCGACCTTTCTCCGGCTTGAGTTCCGGCGCAGTCCGGTTTTGCCATGCAAAAGGAATCTTTATAAGACTCTTGTGTTCCTGTTGTCTTTCATTCTGTCAGCGATTTTTTTTCCATCGGCATCGGTGTGTTCCACTTCAGTTCTATTCTTTCCATCCTTTCCATTCTTCTTTCAGCGGCAGTTCCTCCTCCACAGAGTCTACAAACTTTGTTCTTTCTTTTTGACCAACCCTTCTCTTCCTCTCTCTCCTTCGTTCCTTCATCGACCCCATTTAATACCCAAAAAAACCGCCGGTCGGTTCCTTCCTCTCCCCAAACCAAACCATCATACACCAAAGCAGCAGTTCTTATCGACCAAACTGCAATCAATCGTCAGCAAAATGCAGACCTCCAAGACCACGTTCCTCATCTGCCGCAACCGCAACGAGAAGCGCGGCGCATACGAGAAACCACCAGGCCCAAGGCCTGTTGGTCCTAGCACTGGTAAATAAGCCCATAGGGGAAAAGCGCTGGTTGAAATGATGTGATCAACATTGTCTTGTCGCCGTCACGTAAGTGACAAATGCTGCGTTCTTCACGGGCTCCACTAATACACGACATACAGTCTTTTATCCGTGTCTTCATCGACGTTCTCTTTTTTGGGGTTACTCGGGTTTCAACGTGATTGCGGGCAATTACCAGACGTCCAAAAACACCCCCCTTTCTGGTCGACGGAACGACCGGGAAATGCCATTCGTTCACACAACATAGCATATAGACTTGCATTATAGACAAACAACATAGAGGCTGGCTGGCGGGCGTGCGCTAGCAAGATCTTCTTTCCTTGATCAAGATACTTTCATCTCTTATCTCTCTCAACTCAGGCAGGGGGCATCCAGGGCAGTCTTCAAACCACATGCATGCAATGTGAATGTGAAGTGCCCCTGCTTTCTAGCCCTAACCCTCGTGCTTCCTCGTCGCTGTTGTGCTTCTTCCAGGTGCCCCCTACCTATGTACCTTAACCTTGCAGTTTCCCCGTCCAGTTCACCACTATCCCCCCCCCCCCCCCCCTCCCCTCCAGTCTGATCACTTGGTTCCCTCTTCCCTTCCTTTTTAAAACTTCAACCCCTGTTCCCTAAAACCCCTAACAGCCCCCTCAAAAACCTCTCTCCTCTTGCCATCCACCTCCCTCCATCCCCTCTGGTCCTCCACCCACACCTCATCCACCTCCCCCTTCTCCAACTCCCCCCACGTGAAATCCGCATACTCATCCAGTTCCATTCCAATATCCCCCAGCCCCATCTCCACCAGATCTGGCTGGATCGTATGCAACTCCGTCTTGACAGCGGGAGGCATGACCTCGATGATCTTGATATGGCTTGTGTGCTCCGCTTCGGGGCCCGTAAGCTGGGCGCGAAGGGACCAAACCAACGAATGGGCGGCAGCTTTGGTTGCGCTATAGTTGGCGCAGCGCGGGAGGGGGATGACGGAGAGGCCGGAGGTGACGACGATGATGGAGGCGGGACGATCGGCCTGGCCGAGGGAGATGAGGTGCGGGAGGAAGAGGGTGATGAGGTGCAGGGGGGCGAGGTAGTTGGTTGTTAGCTCGACGGAGTGGGAGGCGAGGTCGATGGCGGTGGGGTTGGTGAAGAGGAGGGTTTTTTGGAGGCCGGCGTTGAGGAGGATGGAGTCTAGGTTGGGGTAGGTGGTGGTTATGCTGGTTGGACGTTAGTGTAAGAACGGGAGGATGGGAGGATGGGAGGGAATGCCCGGAATGGGGGAAATGGGGGAAGAAGACGTACTGCTTGACCCAGCCGGGCAGGGCGGAGAGGTCAGAGATGTCAAAGGGCTCGGCGGCCACCTTGTCGGAACCGTGCTTCTTGACGAGGTCATCGAGACGCTCCTTGCGGCGGCCGACGGCGATGACGAAGACACCACTGTTAATCATGCGCTCGGCGAGCGCAAGGCCGATGCCGGAGGTGGCGCCGGTGATAAGGACGGTCTTATATGGAAATGGCATTGTGATGATGGTGCAGTGAGGGTTGATGATGTGAGTATGAGCTTGAAAGAAAGATTTGGGGAAGACATTGGGTAAATATCATGTCGAGGATAACGGCAGTTCAAATGTGTATTAACTCCTAAGTCCGAGTATGTGGGGTCCGGTTCGGCAGTGGTATCCGGTCCGTTAGCCTGTGGGGCTGGGTGACTTCACGACTCTCTGATGATTACAGATCGTTATAAAGCCAATAACCCTGTAGTGTTGTTGCAATTTCCGAGGGTGCGAGAATAATATGGTTGGCGGGACCAGCTCATTTATGCACTAGCTCGACTGACTGTCCTGGGTAAACTTAACGCCTAAGGGATGGAAGGACACTAACAACCTCTGTCGGCGTTACTCCAGATGCACCACCCTCTTCACCGGCTTCACCTTCTCAAACTCAACATCACTCTTCACCGTAACAAACGTTCTCCTCTCTGCCACCTCTCCCCTTCCATCCTGGCTTTGGACCCAATCCAGCACAATCATGTACACCGTATCCTTCACAAACTTCCCCTCCTGTGTGTGCCTCAATCTCTCCACAACCAGACACTCATACTCCCCCGTCTTCAACGTATATGGATGAGGAAAGTTCCTCTCCGAGACCATGCCAAACGGTTGCTCATCCTCCTTCTCTGGCTTCGTAAGGAAGGCTTCACTAAACGGCTCCGTGCGGATGTAGAACTTGCAAACGTAGGCGTTAACGCTAAGTCTTTTGCCCTCGCAGCCGATGAACTCAGGAACCATATCGCTCGTCACTTTCCTCCCTCCCCGGCCACTTCCAGCCGTCACAAGCGAACCATCTTGCAAAGAGGTCTGACCGAAGGTCACACGGCCCTCCCAACCGCACCAACTCCACGACGGGAAGTCCTCTCGCCTTTGGGGCCGGGCAATGTCCCACGGCGGGGAGTCCTTCTGAAGCCTCTTGGGCTCGGGAAACGCCCAATCGTGGGACCAGCCTAGTGTAAGAGGAAATTCGCGCAGGGGAAGACCCCATTCAAATCCGGAGGGGAAGAGCCGGCGCTGGAGAGCGGAGAGCAAACCGAGGCAGGCGTTGAGGGAGTCTGAAGACCGGGACATTTGACGGCGGGTGTAGTCCATTATGAGGCCGGTGTAGAGGAGGATGCGTTGTGGGTTTGTCACGGAGATCTAACGGGTCCATCTGTTAGTTGGGAAGCGGCGAAAATGGAACGAGAAGGGGAAACTGACGTTGGTGTCAGTGAGGTTAAACCCATTCATCAACTGCCTAAAGGAATCCATTGGTCTGTTCGACAAGTGGCCATAGCAGCTCGGATCATAGGCGTCTGGGGCTCCGAAGCGCTGGCACGAGATGCCAAGCTGTTTGCCTGAGAAGAAGAGGGACCGCTTGGAGAGCATGCCTTCCTGGAACGTCCAGGCGCGGGTGTCCCATGCGGAAGCAGCCATTTCGTCTTCGACTACAGCGGGGATGGTGAACAGCTTGCGGCCGTTAATGGTCTCTTGAAGCTGCATCTCCCTGGGGCGGGTGACTCCGCAAAGGCCAGCGTTGGAGTCCTGGCCGGCGAGAGCGATGAGGGTTACGGTGGCACATTGGTAGATGAGGTCCATCATGGCGAGCTGTTGAGTCTTCTCGGCTTGCTCTTGAACGGAAAGTGTTTTCCAGGGCTTTTGGTTGACGCAGAGGGCGTCGACCTGGAGGGATTGTCAGTTCGACGTCTGCAGATAACTTGGCTCAGGGTACGTACCCAGAGATACCGCTTCCCAAGCATCTTGGTGACAGTGATGGAGTCCTCAATAGTCTGCGGCAGAGTCTGCTTCTCCAAAGCACCATCCTCCGCCATGACTCCACCCCAGGTATAGCTAAGAGCGACATACTCGCACCCCTCCGGATAAGGCACTACCTTGCGCTCAAGGACATCGATCATCTTTGTGGTGAACAACTCCTTGGGCCTTGTGGAGATGCAGTATTCCTTGTGGTTCTTCCAGCACACATCAAGACCATTCTTCGCAAACTCAAAGTCAACATACGGCTCAACCAAACGCCCATTATACTCATGCCGGTCAGGGAACGTATCGTCAGTAGCCAAACAGATAGCCGGGCCTGTCATCTCCGGGCTGCGGACCCCTGGCTCGTCATCCGAGAAAAGCATGGGAACCTGAATTCCATGGACAATGTGACTGAGATGGCGTAACCCCAAGAAGATTGCACTTTGGGCCCTGGTCTTCTCGGGGAGGTACTCCCAGCCGGTATGTCGGACATAAGCACGGTAGGGGGTGAGTCTCATGCCTTTGGTGTCGGGACGTATTCCCTTGGTGGGCATGATGCGGTAGATGAGACGGCAGAAGGGACAGGAGGCGGATAAGGTGAGCGATCCGAGTTCACCCAAGTCGAGTTCGTAGGTCTTCAGGCGGAGGAAGTAGTCCCGGAATCCATCGTCGTCTTCGGGAAGGAGGCCAGAGGGGAGAGGCTCTGCAAGCTCGAACGCTCTGAGAGGGTTGTAGTCGGTGCATCGTTTGCAGAGCGAGCTGGGCTTGTCTTGAAGCTGCTTCAACAGTCTCTCATCTGAGGATGATAGAGGGGAAAGCTCGTTGAACTGGTCTTCTGACCCCAAGAAGTCCGCTTGTTTGGTTTCAGCTTGGGACTTCTTGACGAGGGGACAGGTCGCCGAGGCCGGCTCGAGCTCTCGGCAAAATATGCACAACCTGAAGTCCGGGGAAGCCATTGAGGGTCAGTTGCGTTGGTTCGTGTAAGCAATGGGGGTGAAGAGGGTGCAGGCTTACCAGTCCTTAAGAATTTCGACGTTTTGACTAGGAAAACGAGCGAGGGAGGGTTCTGAATTTCAGCTGTGACGTCAAGCTAGCCCATAACTGGCTGCCCAATATCTTGACTCCATCTCCGCTGATGCATTGCTGCCTGGATGCTTATGGCGGCTGACGATCTGTCTCAGTACGAGCCTTGACCATCATCACTTGGGGAAGTCGGAAAGACTCAAAGGGGAAAGAGACAGGCATGAATTCCAGCTGAGATCGTGGCTGAAACCAAACCTCAGCTAAGATGGGGGACAACTTTAGAGACACATCCTTTCCTTCAGTTGCAATGTGAGGAAAAAAGACTGTGTTAGTGATCTCTGCCGTTGAAGCCGGTGTCAGGTGAGGATGCGCTAACACGCACGTTGTGCCAGCGAGTAGAAGTCGCTGTAGGCCGGAATACAGGGCGTCGTAGCACATATTGACAGGATGGCTGCGCCAAACATGGAATCGACGTGATCGATTTCATTCTCCCCAACTCATCGCAAGGTTGTTACGCGACGCGTGGGACTATCGGAATGGAAGCCAAGTAGAAGTTTGGATGAAGTCAAAGTTTGGACGAGATTGTCCCGCTGTTAGTTGCCGGACTTGCCGGAATTGGTACCGGCACGGCTCAATGCGGGTCGCTCCCTCCCGCATTCTGAGCCGGCGTTTGATGGCGTCAATGAGTCCGATCTTACCCCTCGTCAAAACCATAATATCAACAGTCTCAACACCATCCATTGCTCGCACTTTGGCACATTTCCCGTTTCTCAGTTGTCATTCATCCTCAGGTGAGTCAATCTCTCGCATTTGTCAGCTCGGAAACAGGCGGGGTTAACACTAACTCCTCCACGCTCCTGTTCCTCCCCCACACAACCCCTCACGCGGGGTGTCCATGTCAACAAACACCATATAAACATCACCGCCTCCTCCCCAGAGCCATTCCTCCCAAGCCAGGCATCTAACAACTCCAAAGCAAACCAGATACCCCCAAACCAACCGCCAACATGCCTCTCATCGTCCAATCCCCCAAGCCGCGCGTGATCCTAGGTCTCATGACCTTCGGCACCGACACCGAGACGGGCGCGCGCGTCACCACCGTCCCCGAGTTCGGCAAGGTTCTCGACCTCTTCCAGTCGCGGGGTTACAATGAAGTCGACACGGCGCGCATGTACATTGGCGGGAAGCAGGAAGCCTTCACACGCGAGGCGGGGTGGAAAGACCGCGGCTTGACGCTGGCCACCAAAGTCATTTATCCCACCAACGGAGGAGATAACACGCGGGAGAAGGTGCTCGATAGCGCCGAGATTAGTTTGAAGGAGCTGGGGACGGAGTGTGTTGATATTTTGTATTTGCATGCTGCTGTGAGTATTCTTCTTCTTTCCTTCTTTCCTTTCCCTCTTTTGCGAAATAAAGAGAGGTTGGCTGACAGTGACCAAAAAACCAGGACCGCAAAACCCCCTTCGCCGAAACCCTCTCCGCCATCGACGCCCTCCACAAAGCCGGCAAGTTCGTCCGCTTCGGCATCTCCAACTTCACTTCGTTCGAAGTCGCCGAGATCGTCATGACATGCAAGTACAACAACTGGGTCCTGCCCACCATCTACCAAGGCATGTACAACGCCATCACCCGCTCGCTCGAGACCGAGCTCGTCCTCGCTTGCAGGCGCTACGGCCTCGACATCGTCGTCTACAACCCCCTCGCCGGCGGTCTGTTTTCCGGCAAAATCAAGTCCCACGACATCGTCCCCGAGTCCGGCCGCTTCTCTGACGTGAACAAGATGGGCGCGATGTACCGCGGCAGGTACTTCAAGGAGTCGACGTTCCGCGCGTTGCAGGTGGTCGAGCAGGCGGTGGAGAAGGCTGGACTCACAATGATTGAGACGGCGTTGCGGTGGGTGGTGCATCATAGCGCCTTGAAGATTAAGGATGGAAATGATGGGGTGATTATTGGTGTCAGCAGCATCGATCAGTTGGATAGCAACTTGACGGATCTGGAAAAGGGACCACTCCCCGAGGAGGTGGTGCAGGCGCTGGATGAGGCGTGGAGGATTACCAAGGTTGATACGGTCAATTATTGGCATGGAACGGTGGAGTATGGGTATGATGTGAGGGAGGCTCTCTTTGGAAAGGGTGCGAAATAGGATAAGTAAGGAAAGAGGGCGGAAGCTGTATGTAGTGCGGTAATGAAGTCATGAATGGGATGAGCCAATGTTGAATGGTCATGTTAGTATTCATCCTTAACCTCGATGTGAAATACTTGTGACATGGGACCTGAACACAAGTACAAGCCTGGAAGAACTTGACTTTACTCGGTCGGTATGGCCAGGGGCATTGTCAAAGACGGGTCCGTCCTATCATCCCATGTATTAGATCGCAATCCCGCTGACCCGCCCCGCCCCGAGTATCCGGCCCGCCCGCCCGTACCGTGTCCGTGCGCCGCGCCGAGATTCGCGAAAGGCGGGTCGGCTCCGCAATTCAGGGGGGCGCAGCCGCTTCCAGAAGTTCAGCTGGGCCAGCATCCCCGGGCCGCCCGCAAATTTGGGCACTCGTATTCCAGAAGGCCGTGAACCCGGTGTTTTTCGTTCTCCACATGTCCCCGTAATCTCCTCCGTGTTCTGGAATCTGGATTCTGGATTCTGGAGTCTGAAGTCCATGCTCTGTGGACTGGCTTTTTAAATACTTGAAGCTGATAGGTAGATTAACTACCCTGACTGCGGTCACTGCAACACCGAAACCTACAAAGTCAGCCAGCCAGGCGATCACCGGTAGGTAACACAGGGGCAGTATCCGCCCTGAGCGCGATGATGTACTTCGCGATCACGGCGATCTGCAAGGGTATAAATAGAGCCAGGGCAGGGCGAGACACAGAACGTTCGGGCGGGATAAACGGCGACGGTAGTCACGGTCACGGGAATGTTTGGGTCATCCCAATTAGACCGGATGTCCCGGGTCCCGGAGTCCCGGCGTCCGGGAGAATGGAAACTGAATGAACGGCGGGAGTCGGGAGCGGGGAATAAATACATACATAGATAGCCTGGCGGTTTTTGACGTTGGGGATATTGGGGAAACGACGCCCGTTCTGTTCGTTGACGCTGAGGGATCAGGGATGCCATCGGCCGGCGTCTCGAAGACCTATCACGTATTCCATTCTCCTTGCGGAATATGTAGGTATGTAATTCATCGTCGCGCAGAATCGTCAGTGGTTAATGGTTATGTTCTTCAACTGCCGGGCCGGAAGTCTTTCGGGCTTCTCAAAGAAGCAAAATGCTAAGCGCCGTTGGGATCACCTGCATTTCCGGCGGGTGGAAAATAGACGCCAAAAACTGAAAATGCAGGTGCGTGCTCTGAGTTGACTTGCATGCAGGGTTTCTCTGCAGGACTTCTTTTCGGCGGTTGTGGTTGCGCTTTTCGGTTGGAGATCGAAGATTGGTTTTTTTCTTCTTTTCTTCCTCGTCGATGTCTTCTGTTGTGGCATCCAGGAAACTTGATAGAATCCATGAATTCACAGCCATGTCAAGCTGGAATTTCCCTCTGCCAAGAAGGCCTCGGAAGCCGAGATGTTCTGGACTGCTGGAAGATGGAGTCCATTTACACGAATTCCCGAAACACCAAGCAATAGAAATCCAGGAGACGTTCACCTTGGCATCCTCACAACGAAAGTTGAACCTATGGATATTGTACCAGGAAGTTTTTGCGGACGATGTTTTGCCCTAAGGTCTGGCAAGGTCTGGCGATGTTTCACATTACCTCCATCTTTCCCTTCGCTTGCCCTCTCATCCCATGCTTTCCCCGGAGGACGCCCACCGAAGGAGGCGGCTGTGCAACCACTCACCATTTCGAAACATGTTGCCATCCACGACATCCACACCTACGGCGTAGTGTACCCCAGACTTTTTTTTTTGCCTCTGTTTGTGCTGTGAATGGTTACCGGAGAGCTGGGCTCCGGGCCCGCTGGATCCAGATCCGCCTGTGTGTGAGAGGGAAAGCGGGACGATAGGATGACAAGCATCTCGGCTGTTGAAGGTTCTTTTGCTAGTGTTGTGCAGTAGTACGGAGTTAAGATGTTTCGCTTGAGGCAACGGTCGGCTGAGATGAGACCTAGAGTCGCTGGAGACCAGGGAGCGGAGCAAGACATTGTGAACTTCAATGAACGCCTGGGCTGAAGAGAAATGACGATGGTCCCGATGTGGGGGGAGGGGGACTGACTTGAACGGCGTTCGTTGTTGCACTGCACCGCCGCTGTCGCAAGTGAACGCAACGCACTGCACTGCACCGTCTCAAGCCAGAATGCATGTTTGTGGGTTGGTAAACCACGTGGATGGGTCGTTCCAGTTCCAGCTGGGTGGTTCGGTGAGAGAAGAGAAAATGTGTGTTTGTTTTCATTGTACTCGCCGTTCTCAGAGCATAGAAAGCCAACCGTGCATCAACGGTGGTGCCTTTGAGTCAACGCGCAGCTAGGAACAGGGGCCTCCGGAGCGCTTCTTCAGCCCTGCTAAAGTATATTCTAAAAGCTTCCTTTTTGGCAACGTTGTGTCTCGTCCGTCTTTGTGTGTGGTGATTGGTGTGATGAACAAGGGAGCACAAGTGTTATCGACAGGGACCCTCTTTTACTTCAACATGTCTCTTGCAGATTCCTGAATCCAACCGAGTACGATATTCCCAAAGAGGATATCCAAGTGTTGAGCATCTGACGGTTGGGTTCCAATGAGAATGCTCGGCCAGCTCTGATGCCGAATTCGTCGCATTTTTGCCATGTTTTTTTCTTCAACCGAGAAGAACAGGACTTTGTAACGTGACGACCCAGGATTGGAGCGGGAAGTGCCTGAACAAAGGATTCGAGGTCGAGATAGGCTTCCATATTTCGTCCGATTCTTTTGGATATTGGATTGACAGGATCCGATGATGGATTGATGCCAGGACGGCAAGTTCCGGACAAGGGGTTCGTGTTTCGACTCACTGGTGCGGGACCACTTCACTATTATGGTTCTGCGTTCTGATTGGATAATTTCCCAGATCGAGCATGTCCAGCACATGTGATTGGCCCGGTTGAGTGTGAGCTGTCTTTTGGTGATGCATGCCCGCTGTAGCCGCCAGTTACAGGCAGGATTAACAGCGGACCTCGTATGCCTAACACCCACCGGTGATCCTTTCGGCATTCTCTGTTAACGCCAAATGATCACGAGATGGTGACTGCAGTCTTGCTCCTCAGCGGACACTTGGCTCATCTCGCATCGAGTGGTAATTGCGCCATGCTATTGGCTGACCAAAGGCTCATTCACCCTCTTCAGGCTTTTGACTTTCGCTCAATCATCGCTGGCTGCTATCCGCTAACCCTTGTGACATGCCCACTTCCCCTGCTGCATTTGACCAATTGGCTCCTGCTGCTCTCGCTAACCCTCTTTTTGACTCCACCTCTTGTCCGCCCCGCCCGGATTGCGCCGCCAGCACGCGTTCGGTTCAAGGAATTCTCCCTTGCTCCTGCACGCTCGTCTCTCACTCTGGCTCGTGATCCCGGCTTTTCGCTCTCCTGCCTTGTCCACAGGGCATCACGATGGGGAACAGTGGACAGACCAGCACCTGTCCGCCCGACAGGTCGACTGCACTCTCGACCGCAGACTTCCTGTTTGACCTCACACTTGTCCCGGCTCTTTCTAGTCTTCAAGACACATTCACCTTTTCTCTCTTTTTTCCTCTTTTTCCATCGCCATCTAGATCGCCCTTCCTTTTCCTAGCCTCGTCCGGCAACAACCCCCTTCCTCTTCCTCTCTCCATTCGTGCAAGACGTCGGTCGTCGTCGCTGTTTGTCGTCATCGTCAAGTTGTCCAAGTTGTCCATTCTCCATTCTCCAGCTGTTCTCTCTACTAGTGTGGCACCGTCGTCTTCCTCGTTGATTGAAAAAAATTGACAAGACCATCTCCACCGAGAGTCCCCAACTCAACGGGCCTTCGTCGCTTCGGCTTTCTCTCGATACCCTCCTCGACCACGCACACCACACCACACACCCACTAGACCGCACACAACTGCAGAAATCTCCCAAAATCCAAAATCCAAACAAACCCCTAGCTGGGCAAAAGGAAAAAACGGATCGATCGCATCAACAACAAACAGCAAAAAGGTTATTCCTTTTAATCCTTGTATTCTACTTCGGCTGCACACACTATTTGTTATCACCATCCGATTTTTATCTCGCGCGTTTTCGGTCTCGTCGACCTCGGCCTCGATTGGTTTTTACTCGACAACACGCACCGCACCGCGACGCATTCGCACTCCAACCACTACGAACACCTGTCGTTCACACAATAATCTCTGGCAGCAACATTCATCAAAGGCAATTGATTGTCCTTGATTCGGAAAGAGCAGTATACTAGGGTCATCGTGGAGACGTGATCGCCCCGGATACAGCAACTACACACACGGTCAGCTGCTGCTGCTTCTGCCACATACTTTGAGAGTGGAAGGAAAAAGGATCATCAGTCCTGTTCATTGTTGTTCAACACGCTCCCATCCCTTTGGAACAAGTGGAAAAGGTAGCTCTGGCCAGCTCTGTCCTGTCCCTTTGTCTGTCTCCATTCCGAGAAACAAAGATTTGACTTCTCCACGCGTTGTCGCTCCCCGCTAGAGGTACTAAACCCGACAGCCACACCACTGCCTGCCAGCCAAGCATCCACTGCCGCTAGCAGCTCTTCAGGTTGTTCGTTGTCTCCTGACCCGGTCCAGTCCAGGCTTGCACACACACTGTCTTCGGTCTCAACCGAACCGACTCTGCCTGACCACCCAAGGTTCGCACCGGTTCGACCAAATTCGCCACCTCACTCCTCTTCTTCGACAAGTCATCAATAACAACACCCCACCGTCCTTCTTTCCCACCCACCATCCCACCGAACGTGCGAGGTCTTTTTACCTTCTCTCTCCGCCGACCGACGACCGTCTTCTACTCGCAACAGTCGACCCTCTCGACCGCTTCTTTCCCTCTTCTGTTCGTCGCTCCGGCTTTTGAACGCTCTGTCCGCTCATTCGGCTCCATCACTAGCAGCACAATCTTTCGACCTCTGCCTTTCGACAATCTCTTAATTGGAACATTCCCAATCATCATCAACTGTTTTCATACACCAACCACCATTACATTATCTTCGGTTTGGGGTCCTGGTACAGGCTTCTTCGACTTCACATCGTTTCCGCATTCTTCGAGAGAAAATAGAGCGGTCGCAACATCAGAGCGTTTGATCACGTTCTTGCAGCAACCGGTATATTCTTCCTAATATCCATCCATCATCATCAAAAATGGCGCACATGCAGTACAACCAGCAGGCCATGCCCTCTGGTCTGGCCTCAAGGAGAGGCGGCCAGAACATCAAGCCCCTCTCTTTCGACTTCAAGTCCATCCCCGAGAACGACACCGGCATTCCTACGCCGCGCACCAGCCGCTCTCACCTTCTGGCGGGTTTGAGAACCGCCCCCAAGTCGGCTACCGCTACCAGCTTCTCGGTTGGAAACGGTCCCGCCTCGCCCACTGTCAACCCTCACGCCCGGAACAGCCGCAACAACTCGATTACTCCCGGCATGTATGACGGCGCCAGCTACCTGAACGGACCTAAGACGTCCATGCCGACCTATGGCGGTATGCACCAGGCTCAACAGCAGGCCATGCAACAGCAGGCCATGTACAACGCCGAGGTGGCCGCTTATCAACAGCAGCAGCAGTACACGACCGACCAGATCATGGTCCCGCAGCAGCTTTCGATGGATGACTCGGTGCAGGCAGAGCTTGATCCCAACGTGCACGCTCAACTCATGTACACTAATCACGTTCTGGCTCAGCGTCAGCAGCAGTTGCAACAGCAGCTGCAGGCCCTGCAGGCGGCTGCTCAGCAGCTCCAGTCCCAGGGTTACCGTATGCAGGGACAGGCCCCGGCCTCGCAGCACAGCCACCAGTCAGCTGTTTACCAGCAACAGATGCAGCAACAGGTTCAGCAGCAGGTGGAGCAACTCCAACAGCAGCGTCTCCAGCAACAGTATTTGGCCCTCCAACAGGCTCGTGCTCAGCAAGCTGCCCAGATCCAGCACCTCCAGCAGCTCCAGGCCTTGATGACCCCAACTGCTACCCAGCAGCAGAGCGCTTACTCCCTCTACGAACCTACCACTGGCCAGCAGACGCTCTACGAGGCCACCAACCAGCTCGCCAACCAGACTGCTCAGCTTAACCTTAACAGCTACGGTGGTGTCCAGCAGCCGGCTGTCGGCACTCCCCGCTTGCAGGTGTCCCCTCCTCCCCCGGCCGAGGCCAGCAAGTCGAACTCGCGGAACTCTTCGCCTCCTCGTCGCTTCGAGTCGCCCGTCGAGACTGCTGTCAACCCCTTGCCTCCCCCGAGCGCCAACGCCTTCCGTCGTGGTCATAAGAAGACCATCTCGACTGCGAACGGCAACAAGAACCAGCTGTCCATCTCGACCAACGAGGAGCTTCCCAAGACTGCCGGTCCCAAGACGTCCACCTTCCCGATGACCCCTATGACCGCCGGTTACGGGCCCGGTCAGGCTCGTGCTGGCGAGCACCCCGTCCGTCAGCCGCGCAACCCGCCCTCGCTGGATGAGCTCAAGTCCAAGCCGACCTCCAAGCACGAGGGTAGCAAGAACTTTGTTGCTCGCACTCGCCGCTCGGCGATCCACAACCTTGTGCGTGCCGGTCTTGAAAGGCGCAAGGAGGCCCGCTCCTCTGGAAGTATTAGCCCTATTTCCGAGAGCGCTGACGAGCTGGTTGAGACGCCCTTGACGGACAACGACAGCGACTCGGGCCGTAGCGGATCCGGTATCCTGCTCGACCACGACGATGCCGAGTGCAGCCTGCCTAGCTCGCGCACTAGCACTGGCAGCTGGGGCGCCATCGGTTCAGATCGCCCGAGCTCGCGCCAGAAGACCAACCGCACGAGCGTAGATAGCACCAACTGCTCGGATAACGAGACGGCCAGCCGTGACTCTGGCAGCTTTGCGAGTCTGTTGAAGAACAGCAATCGCGGCGCCAAGACGGAGGCCGTTGACGGTCAGCAGCGCAAGGCGAGGCTTGTATTGACTGCTCAGAAGCGCAGCATTGGTGCTTAAGAGTGTTGCTGGCACACAAGGAAAGCTTTGAATGGGGCTTTTGCCGGTTTGGTGTCTTGAAGGGATGGGTTGGCGCTTACAGGATACAATGTTATGCTAATCACGATTATGCCCCGATGTCTTCAGTTTTTCTTCTACTCTCATTCATGACACGTCCCCAACTGACATGTCTGCTGGGCAAGGTTGCTGTGCCACCCTGTCTCGGGCTTTTTGGTGTCCGCTCAACGGACAAAAACACGGAAAACTGGAGAGGATGAAGAACATGGCTTGGTGACGCTCTTACTTTTTCTTGGCTTGCTTCACCACGACTGTGTCTTGTGTTACGCATTTTTTGGGAATTGGAATCTTGTTCTGACATTTACGCTTTTTACGCTTTCACATTTTATGTGGGTTTGGTTCTCCGGTTCTTCACGTTCCTTTGTTGTTCAAATTGGGGAGAGGTCTTTGGGGTTTTCTGTGTCACTTGCAAATGGTGGCAAAAGTGCAACTTTCTGGGGAGAGAAAGGGCTTGAGAGTTGAGACTTGCCGGACATATATACGCAAATCCAAACATGTGTCTATCCATATGGGTTCGACGTTCTACCTGGCGTGCTTGGTGACTTTGTGAGGATGAGATGGTCTTGGCGTGTTGTATACTTTTCGCCTTTGCATCAGTCCTTTCACGCACGTATTCACGAAACGCTAAGTGTCATTTCCTTAGAGTTGGGTTGGGAGGTAGTCGTGACTTCGGTTAGTGACGTGATAAAGGATCGACTCCTTCCTCCTCACAAGAGCTTTGCAACCAAACGAAAACTCTTCACTTCGATCGATATTTTCCATCTCTTTTGGTGCCCTAGTTTCCGGATTCCTTCTCCCGACAGGCCATCAAAACCAATCACATCTTCTGTCATCAAAGTCGCCTTCCACCTTACGTCAACATTCCGTCGATACCTCGGTCGTTTCTTCTGGTCATCATCCGGGATTTCGGCCATTAGTCTAGTGCTCTGGATGGGTCTGTAGCCCAAGGCTGTAAGCCGCCATCTCCTCTTCCCGTCTTCCTCCCCTCCCGTTTATATTGTCGAATCATGTTTTTGTCGTGTTATCCTCCGCTACAGTTGCTAACTGCCATCTTCCACCTTTACCTGATCTTCAGTTGTTGCCGTCCACTCGACCAATGCCGACGCCTATTGCTCCTGCCATGGAACTGACCAAGTCCCTACCCTAGGTAGTACAGTCTGCCCCTTCATGGATGGTTTCTCTCGTTGGAAGGATCTTTCAGGGACAGATGGATAAAAAAAGGTCTTGTGCTATTGTGGACGGACGGCAATGAGGTGGTCTATAGACTATTTCGCCCTCGCTCGCGCAATAGTACTCGTCCATGTCCCCCTTGATCGGGCCACGGGCTAGCCTTTTCTTTGTTTATATTGTGGACCAACAGGAGGATTCGTAGGGGCAGCAGGAAACGCGGGCAATGTCCGCTACGACGGCTACGCCTATGTTGAAAGAGATGATTATAATTATTTGATGGAGGAACTAGCCTACCTACTTATGATTCTCGTTATAGGAAGGAAGGATATTAAGTAACGGGGAGCTAGCTGGTGCTGCAGTATGTTGCTGTGAAGAAGATTGGACGTCTTGAAGGATGAGGTTGGTGGCTTTGATGTGCTCTTGCTTTCTTCGTTACGTCTTCGTTTTCGGTCCAGTTCTTCGAGGCACTTAGTTACTCACACCGTCACACATTAAGTTTTAAGTCCAACTTTGAAAGTTTCAAAGAGGAGGAATACGCGGGCAGTGATGGCTGAAATACCGGTTCATTAGTAGATCGTATTCTAGGGGTTCGACAACCGCTCTTTTTCTTTCCAAGGTCAGGTCTCATCGATGCTTTGCTTCCGTCTTGTCTATGTCTGTGTTTCCCTGTGCATGAGTCATCGCCTCAAACAAAATTTCGCGCCGGAATCGGGGGTACGGTACTTCTAGGCTGAGAGGCACAGGCAGTAGCGACGGAGTTGCGTCAGTGATGCGATCTTTCATCGCTCCTTCCGTCTTGTCTGAATGTATGTCTGAATTATTGCCTGAGTGTTCCCTTCGTTGTGGGGTCATCGCCTCAATATTTCGCAGTCGCGAGTTTGCGTCAGTGACGCAATGAGGAATCTCAATCACTCCTTCCTTTTCACAAGAAACTTCGCGACCCAAAGCAAAATCTTTGACTGCAATCGAAACCCGGGCCGTTCTATTGGAAGGCCGTGCCCTCGCTGGCCCCCCATGGACTGACACACCCTTCCAGCATTTCTCCGCTGCCTTGTTGGTTAGGCTGTTTTCGTTCTCCTCCGTCCTCTTCTCTCTTCGATCGTTGCACCACCCACCCTCCGTGCTTTGAACTCGATCGGAAGCAGAGCAGCATAACTGTGCAAGTTGCGGTAAACGGTCCGTCCTTTTCCTCCATTTACCCTCGCATCAGATTTCCCCCTCTCGCCCTGTGCTACAGATGCTAACTGCCTTCTACTAGTTGCAGTTGCCGTCGTCATCGATCCCTTCACCTCTACAACGATAGAGCAAGCCTCCAAACGCGCATACGCTGCCCCGGCCCCCGCTCTTCGACAACATGGATGGTTACTTGCTTGCCTTGGGAATTCGTTCGTATTCAAACCCGATACGTATCGGCCCTGGCGGCTGACCAAATCACTACAGGCTTCCTCCTCGAAATGCTCGTGGTGGCTTCCTCCTCGAAATGCTCGTGGTGGCTTCCCTGATTGTTCCTCTGTATCAGACGACCCTAGTTGGCGCGCAAGCCGTCATCTTCGTCGGGCTCCTGGTTTCCTTTTTTCTTTCAGTGTGGGACCTTTTCCTCACACTATGGGAGCAGTCAGGTGAGCATTCGCGGACTGAGAACTTGACATGCCACTTGAACTGACGGGGACTTTTGCTGTAGAGCGCAAGCGCAATGGTTCGGTCAAGAAACAAGCTCAGATAGAGGGGAAGAGCGCCAAGATACGTGATGATGACCTCCGGGCTGCCTTAGATGACCTGGAGAAGGCGACAAAGTATCTTCAAGCCGCGACGAAGAATCTCGAGGAACTCGAGAGAAGCGCCGCTGCTCTTCTTGTCGCTCTTGAGAAGCAACGAGCTTGATATTCACGTCACGACTCACGAGGGGCGAACAACTGGCGGGGAACTGGGCTGCAGTATGGAGTTGTGGAGAAGACTAGGAGTCTTGCGATGATGTCGAAAGGGGAATGTGTGAGGAGACCACAAGAGGGGAGGTTGTCGTGAACGTGTCGTGTCGTACGGTTCGATATCATCCATCCGCAGGGTTGTGTCGAGGGATGAGGAGTTTGGGTCAATAAGATGGACGCTTAGCAATGGCGCTCCCTAGTATCGTCACTATCGGTTAGTGCACTAATACCAACACAAACTACACAGCCCCCGCCCTGCCATGAGCAATCTCGGTCGAACCCGGGCTGCCGTGCTGCCTGGCTCCCTGACATCCCAAGAGACAAACAGGCATTGCAATTTGCGGATGGACTCCCCGGTAGTGATGGTCCGATTTGCACGGGTGTGGCGCTCCTAGGCGAAGCTGAACCGTTCGCTTGGTATCTGCAAATTCCCAATGACGGACTTTGCGAATTTGCGGTCGCAATTTGGCTGCCAAAAACCGACCAACCATGGGCAAGTACGTATTTGCTATGTCTGTCCCTGCGCTGGAGATTTGGGCTGAGCTGGGGCTCGGCAAGATGAAGTGGCTTGCTGCTACGTAGAGACTAGGGACAAACAACCGGAGATTTGTGTTGAATTATTGGCGAGAACCTTATTACGTTGATCACGGAAACCGTTGGACTGCCACGACTGATGGAGTGGAGGTGAGCTGGTGAGGGAGCCGAACATGGGGAGATGATGCTTGAAGGTGGAGGTGAGTGTTTGTTGTTGTTGACATATCAACATGGTGCTGTTGACTCTTTGCTGTATTCGCGCTGCTGTCTTCTTCTCTTCTGCAATTACATCGCATCTTTTTCTTTCTCATTATACACTAGATTTGACCGAGTTGTTTTCGATACTCTGTTGATCCTCAAAGCTTGCTGAACCATCAACCTTTCCTCCCTCTTACCTAATACCAAACTCTGACGCCATGATATCCACAAGCAACCTTCACCTCCTCGGGTGCCACTTTGAACAATACCCCGACTACGAAGAGCGAAACTTCAAGGCTTCCAAGAACCACCAAGAAACCGAATCCCAACCAAACCTCGGAGTCTTTCACTTCCCCATCATCAGCTTCGGTTTCGTATTTGTGCTCCTAGGCATAACATGTAAGTCCCCAATCGACACCAACCCAGAAGACCAGTATAATCTTATACTAACACGGTTTCCAAGCACAGGCACACTAGCATCCATCGGTGTCTTCCACCTTCTTACCCACACCCATCACACACTACACCACCGAGATATGGACATTTCCACTTGGTCCGCTCGCCTTTTGTCATTGTCATTGCCAATGTCACCCCAAAACAAGTCCATCGCTGATTCCTTGATGGAGTTTGCCTTCGTTGAAGCCCTTGCAAGGAAAGATTTCTCCGGCAAGTGGAGGAACGCACTGGAGTTTGAGCTGAAGTTGGAGGTGGAAGCGATGCCGTTTGAGAGTGCTGTGTTGGGGTTGGAGGGGTGGGTATATAATGGTGTGGGACTTTGATGTTGATAGATGGAAGGGGAAGGGTGGAGGTGGAAGGGTGGGGGTGGAAGGTTGATTACTCGGACACGGAGGCATTCTTTCGGTGTTCTTGTTTCAGGGAGTCTGGATTTGGGTGGTCTTTTTTTCTGTTGTACATACTTGACTCTGTCTGCCATACTTTCCTTTGTTATATAGATGTTGTTTGACACCTTGTGTTGAGACTCAATACACTCTTTCCCTCTTGTGGATTCTTCAGTTTTTTAGTTTTTTTTTCCAGACCCACTGCAGACTGTCCACTCCTTCGTTATGTTGCCTCAAGTAAATTGTCTCCCATCAACCCTCTTCTTACCTTTTTCCTTTCCGTTGGCTAAACTCTTGATTCCTCCTCGTTCGCAAATGAGCACCTATCTTTATCTAACCTTGTTCCATTTTCGCCCGCGTAGGCATCCAGTTTCACCCAACTAGAACTAGTTGCCAATCCCGGGGCGCGTTTAAACCGGTTCCAAACAAGTGCTTTACGGCGTAGCTGAAGCGTTCATTGTACGACCACCACCTTTGAGTGCTGACTGTATGGCTCAACCACCAATTGACCATTATCCGTCCACACCCTTTTGGAAGTTCAAGTTGCAGCAGCCTGCCCTAGATACCATCAACTGACAACAGCTGCCTACAGACCGTTACCACCTTCTGGAACCTAATGATACCGTCAAGTCCAGATCAAATCCTTATCACCCATGCTTCACCAAAACGGGTGTGGCGCTCGTGCTGGAGCTGGACCATTGGCTTGGTTCCCAATGGCGGGCTTTGCGATCCAATCTTGTCAAAGCGGCTAACCAACCTTGGGCTGTCTGCCGCCCTGGGGTTTAGCTGGAGATTGGTGGCTTGCAGGTGCTGAATGCGAGCCGACAACGTTAAAGATGAGTATTGGTGGGCAGACCTGGAACGCGAGGACCGGTGTACTGCGTGTAGGGAAGAAGGTGAGCTGAGGTTTGGATGCGAGTGTTGGTATATCATTATCATGGTGCCGACTGTTCTCTGCGATCTGAGCTGACCTTCATCTCGCATCTCCGGCTGTTCGTTACCCCTTCTCAATCACACCAAAGCCCGACACTATGGGATCTCCTAGCGAGCTTCACCCGCCCGGCTACAATGTCCAGCAACATCCCGACTCCGTGAAAGAAGTCTCCAAAGAGGAGACATCAGAAGTTTGCAAAGAGCGCGCAGAATCTCAATGGCAACCGGGCTTCTTTCGAAGGTTCCCTATCATTGGGTTTGCCTCCTTGCTCTTGTGCATTGGTTGTGAGTTCGCAACTTTTCCAAAAACTGACCATGAATCGTTGACTGACAGAGGAATTCAGGCACAGGAGCAGCTATTGGTGTCATCCGCATGACGCACCACGAGAAAATCGAGGACTTTTCCGGTCGCCTGAAGCCTGAAGTGCTGTTGTCCTACACCACTACCATTGCTAATTCCTTGATGGGCTTTGCCTACGCGGAAGCAGCGGTGATAGGCTTCTGGAACAACGCACTGGATGTGATGCCGGTCAGTCCCCTAACTTGTTCTTCGAAGATTACATCGAACACGACTTACAATGACAGTAGGCTAGCAACCTTCACTACTACTGGGCAGGCTCCTCAAGTGCTATGGGGGCCATCCGGTCCATCTTCCATCGGAGGGCTGTCGTGGTCAGCTCGGGTATGTGTTGCCTTTTCTACTTACGAGCATACCGAGCAATACATCATGTGCTGGACTTGGACGAATCGCTTACTTCATCCAGTGTCCATTCTTGTGACGGCTTCAAGTTTGCTCCGTGGCCCTCTGATGCAAAGAGCGTCATTCGTTGAAGCCGTGCCAGACATCTACGCAGATACAAAGATCCTCCCCATCATGCCCAACATCACAGATGGCTGGGCTGGCCGGACAAACCCGGCCACTGGATCCCTTTCGCGCTTCTCGCCTGGCTTTGCGGATGTGATTAGCGACTTCCAGAACCAAAATCCGATCGAGATTGGCGATCAGACGTGTGATACTTGCACTCTGAATGCCACGGTACGGTCCTTCTATCGATTTGTGCTCTTAAACCACACCTTAGGTCGCTAACCGTTGGGTAGGCATTCGGGTTTGCCGTGAGGAACTGCACAACCGTCAAAATCCCGTACAATCTAACGCTTGATGAAATCAAGAAGGACGCGGATCCCATCTTATATGTCTTCTCCTCGGACATAACTGTTGTGAGAGATGAGGCCTTGGGTACGAGTGCCTTGTACATCAACTTGACCCGGAAACCTGAGATTGGGTTGGAAGGCAATCTGGAACGCCAGGGCTGCTTTCTGTACCCAGCAGTTGTTAACTACAGCTTGAGTCTCGACCTCGATGGGGCTCTTCAGTTCCAGTCCTTAAATTGGACAGACGACACCGTTGTTAAGCTTCTGTTAGTTACCCATGTCCTTCCTACTGCCCCCCATCCTCTTCCGCTTACAATCACTGACAAACCTCGGTCTTTCAAGGATGCTAAAGGAACTCGACATCTTTGAAATCATCAACGAAAACTTATACCAATCTGCCTCTTTCGCCAGGTACACAGGCAACCCCAGAGTCTGGACAATGCAAAGTGCAGGCCTTCTCGCCAACATCTACTTCGCCACAGACCTCGATAATTCCCTCACCGAAGAGCCAGAACACCTGGCGTTTAATGATCCAATGGACGACCTCATCAGCTCCTTCCGCGAAATCGCCTTCCGCATGTCGGTCAAGGAGGCCCAAGAGAAAAACGAAGGCAAGCTTCGCACGTCAGAGCTAGTTGTGGCGCAGAACATCTCGTACGTTAGCAATACCACAAGAGTCCAGTATGCAACGGACGAAGACGCGTTGGCTCTGGCTGTGGTGATTAGCTTGATCGGGCCCGCGGCTACGCTTATCTTGTTTTGGGGGTTCTGGAGGCTGGGGAGAAAGGTGACGATGAGTCCTTTGGAGCTGATCAATGCCATGTCCATTTCGTCGGCCACCGGTGCTCAAAACGGCACAACGGAGGTGGCTCAGATTTTTGCAGATTGCAAGAGTAATGTTGAGGGAGCAGCGGTAGCAGATTATGTACGGAGGAAGGACGCTGAAGGAAGCGGAGAGCCGAAGTTACAATACGGAGTTGTGGAGGAGACTGGGCGGTTAGGGATGGTGGTGGTGAATGGGGTGCTCCCGGACAGGCGGAGGGTGAGGAGGCCGATGAAGGGGGAGGTGTTGTAGGAACGGGCAATGGTTTCCAATGTCAGTCTTGAGGTAAGTCCTCAGTTACTGGCCCTTCAGAGCATTTGCTAGTTCGTCACTTGCACGAATAGGAATGGCAGAAGATGGATGGTTTAGATACGGCGTTATCTAACTCACTCATGATTTCCTCCGGTGTTTGTTAGTGCACTATTACGGGTACGTCGCTTTGGTGTCTATAACCTGTCTCTGGGTGCACTTTCGTTTCCATACCATATTCCTCTTCACTGTGCTTCTCCCCTTCACATTCTCTTTCCCACTTCTCAACTCCACCCACTGCTTCCCAGTTGTCCCATCACATGAGCCAGAAGTTCAAACCGGGTCCGACTCACCATTGGGATTGACCAAAATTACCCCACCTTCCCCCGGATCACGGCGAACGCGAGCCCCGCGCACTTTCGGAGACCCCGCACGTCCCCTCCTCCCGGACCCCGCACGCTCCGGACTCCGACATCCCGTCAAGATTTCCGGCGCTCCGTAACACGACACAAAAAAGCTGCGCGTCAACACGAACAATCTCGCGCTCCGCACAAATGACGCAATGTCGTAATAGGGGCTACCGTCAGCAGAGGACCCCCCTATTTCTGCAGCGGGCCGTGTTGCTGTTTTGGACTTGTGATCGCGCACACAAACACGTCCAACGACGCGTTCTGAATGGTAAGGGTGTTTCATAGCTGCAGATTTTGTGTAACCTGCAGATTGTGCGGCACTGATGGGTGTGTTTTCCGGGACCATGATGTCGACATGCCCGTGGCTTGTGATCTGGAGATACTGGGGGAAAAAAAGATCCTTATTTCTCCAATACCAGTCAATGATCTTGCGGTCCAGCTCTTCGAAGTCGCTAGGCTTAAGTTCACGGATGACGGCCTGCTCGAAATAATCTGGACAACTGGGGGATAAAGTTAGATGCCTCACTTGAGAAGTGCCAGTATACAACATTTATGGTTGCGAGACCGAGGAGTTGAAGGTAGTGACTGACGGCTTGCTGAGCCACAGTCATGCTGGGACCTCCAGTCCCGTCCCGTGGCTAAACATCGATGGGTCCGTCCCAAATGCGTAACCCAATCTTTCCCGTGCTTATTTCCATGAGGGGATGTCACAATCTTGGGAAACCACTTGAGACGAGCAGACCTTGGTGATAAGTCATCTGCGAACCAGCAAGTCGGCAACGAAGGGATGAGCAAGCGGGAGGGAAATTCAGGAACCACAATCTGCCCGTTATCGTAGACATGTAGAGTGACCTGGAAACAAGAAAGGTACGGAGGGCAAAGGATGGAAATCAGGAAACTGCCTATAGTACTGGGTGATATTGCCACATGCAAATGCTTGAAGGTAGGAGGGTGGGATGCAAAACTTGCCGCGGTAGCATTGATGATACTTCAGCGGGCCGCCATGGCAACTTTGAGATTCTGAGGATCGCGTACAGAGAAGGTGCTGAAGAGGAGGTGGCAACTTGGTGGGCATAAGTACAACTTATAAGTTCCAGACTGAGGAGGTGGTAAGGAGCATACGTACTGTCATGAGAGTGATAAGGGCATGTGTGACTCGATCCAGGGGTGGCACAAAGCGATAAGGAGGATTGAAAGCGATTAGGGGGATTGGCTCTCTGTAAAGCCGGTAAGGCCGGCCGTACAGGAGTAGGTCCGGGTCGTGGCCGGGAAAAGTGGGATTTCTCGGAGAAATGTGGATCCTTCGGCGCTTCCGCCCTAAGATAGGGTCTTTTTGCTTCTTTGTACTACTGTAAGGTACATTTGGAAATATATTGTGCTATTCAAATCTCCTCCATACGAAATCATCTTTTTGAACATCGCTCTGTTGTTCCTTACTCCACGTGTAGTGTTATGGAAATTACCATGTAACCTGTAAATTACATCAGAAACCATGTGCCAATAATTGAAATATTCTTTTTGGTACAAGGATTGGGGCCTCTACAATATACCCAGGGCTGGTGCCTCCTGAGAAAATGCTTTGTGCAATGAGGATCGGTACCATGAAATTTTTGAACAACGTTTTTGGCGACATATGTTGACAGAACAGCACTTCCACCATTTCTTCCACTTGGGAAAGACAAGATCCCGTTTGTCCGGCTTGTCGACAATGAAAAGGAACTGGATAATAGTGGATACAATTGTCTGGTGAGAAATTTTCGACAGCAGCAGGGTTGTCGATCCCTCTTGGGTTTCTGTCTCGCATCTATGAGCCCATGACATGGGTTCGAGCCGCAAGGCGTGCTGCGTACACCTCGATAGATGTTCTAGAACCCTGAGGGGCTCGGGGATGAGTCGAAGATGGCATGATGAATGGGGAAATGGAGCAAGATGACTGAGGCACGGCCGAAGCATCATCGCAGACGGTGTCAGATAATCCTTCGGTCGAGAATAAGACGATATGGAGTCGTGGAGGGCATCAGGTTCGGGGCCGAGTTTATCGGAGAGAGCGATACTGGATCAAGTTAGCCGGAGTCACCTAGGTGAACAGTCAAGGTGCGATCGGGAGGCCCGGGCCATCGCAGTTTGAGATCCGTCTCCGTCAAAGTCATCATCCTCCGGCCTCTTGGCGGGACTGGGCCGAGTATAAATGGCTGAGAAGAATGATCTTCATTGGTGTTGAGAACGAAGATGCAAGCCGCGCGCCACCCTGTCAAGCCCTATGTTAACGTTGCACGCTAGTCTCAGGGCTGAGACAAGACGTATGCTGGCCGGCGAAGTGTAAGCATTGCAGCTTCGAGAGTCGATACCATGCCGTACATCGTCGACATTGTCGCCGCTGCAGATCGTAGAATAGCCAGAGAGATACACAACAGCTGTCAAGGCTGCAGCGCAGAATGTTGTCCTCGTTCTAGGTCCGGGTGTAGGGAGGCCACCCGGTACCGTCAAGCTAAGACATCAAGGTGTGTTGAACACTGCTGTCTGCTTGTCTTTCAAGGCATCCGACCCGCTGCCAAGTGGTGAATCGTGGGGCCACAGTGGGGGTCGCTACTGCAGAGACGCATGATATCACTGACCTTGAATTAGCAGGGGGCCGAAAAGAGGAAGGTGGAGATAGAATGGCACAAGAGCCGCACCTGTATTTGGAATGAAAGATGGCCAATGGGGGCAGCGTATGCAATCGAGAGTCGTGAAAGTGTCGGATGGCGGTGGTGAAGCATTTGAAGGAGCTGATTGTTGAGGCTGATGTGATTCGAGAACCGTCATGGAAGCCACGGCGAACATTGTCTCGGGCGTGGGGGTTGCTTTTGCCTTGCCCGACCTGGTCCCTGGAGTCTGATGGTCGATGGCTCCCAGCCAGATGTCCCAGAGATGCTAAACTCGGAACGTTGAGTACTCGGTCTGAGGCTCGGATCGTGGCGTTGCATGACATGGCTTCTCTAGCGGCGTGGAGGCGCAGTCCAATTGTCCAGTCATGTCTCGGATTAACGTTGCCAGGAACGGAGCCTACAGGTACAGTCAGCAGACGAGCAGACAGAAATGGACATGGAATTGCCGTGTGCTGTCACAGTTGAGCCGTGATGTT
The DNA here is from genome assembly GCA_009804965.1 of Neurospora sp. FGSC 26632. Taxonomy (NCBI): domain Eukaryota; kingdom Fungi; phylum Ascomycota; class Sordariomycetes; order Sordariales; family Sordariaceae; genus Neurospora; species Neurospora sp. FGSC 26632. The sequence goes on along the minus strand of RAOH01000226.1, from coordinate 18,008 downwards.
TGGGCTGGTGTTGACTTAGCATGATAAGCACTAGACAGAGGTCTTCATCAGCGCGTCCAGGCAGCGGGCATCTCGAAGGAGGACAGGTAGCCGAAGAGGTGGAGGAGGACGTGGTATTTGTCAATGTTTCCAGCAAGATGAATGGTCAATAGGCAAGTAAGCTTTTCGAGGTCGCAAATTATGACAGAGGGAAGGTGACGGTTGCCTGGAGGGAGTGTCGTCGAAAGAAAAGTGGAAGACCATCAGCCATCCCGCTGGCGTTAAGCTTAAATCGGCAAGCCTATAGGGCCGTCAGCCGCTGTAAAGAAGTGTCTGCGCAGTAAGCACGGGTGGATCCATGCGAACCATTGCTGACAGACACAAGAACTGCGCTCAGGCCGTTGCCGGTCTGCCAGAAGCCGCCAACACCTTATCGTTATCTCTTGGCACTTTAGACAGCTCGCTTGGCGGCCCATCAGCTTGTTCTCTAGCCCCACTACCTTACTTGTTAGGTTGTCACTTTCTCCGATTTTGATCTGATCTCTCCGGAAACAACAACAAGCACACTTGCTTGCACCTCAGCCGACATCCAGCCGACATCACCATCAAATCCTTCGGGCCGGCGGGAATCACCAAATCGAATGTCATCATCGAAATCGGAACTCTCCCATTGTTTTACAGAGCAAACATGACGGTTTCTTCTGCTCAGCTGTTCTTTTCTCGACCCCTCCAAGGCGGTGTTTGCAGTGGACAATGGCGCCCAGAATAACTTCATTCAGCACCCAAACATCAACACGGCAACATGAGCCACCACCGCACAACTTATTTCTGGCAGCTCCAACATCTTTTTCCGATCCCAAAACCGAGCGAATTGCTTCCATGTTAAACTTGAACACTCAAGCGTGTCGTCTCAACTCTCAACCGGACTGGTCAATTCACGTTGCATCCCAACTGGATCAGTCATCCATGCAGACAAGCTCCAGGCATCTCCCCTGTTTCCTGTTCCTCGATTGTACTCTGCACTGCAACCACTCTTTGAACCCTCCCACACTTTTCAGTCTTGATAGCAGCACAAGAATCCGGTTCCTTACTTTGTGTTGTACCTGACCTTCCCGTATGGGTCTGACAGGCATGCCCGACCTGCCATGTCTGTACATGTACTGTCGCATGTCTGTGTCTGGCCCGGGTTATCCCCATCCAGACATGTCCCATGTGGTACAATGTGATACCAAACCAGACCTTGTGGATCATGTCTTAAGCCTCCCAATCCTTCAGACTCACCTGCTTTTCTGTCATGGCTTCTATTGTTCAAGCCACCATTACTGATGTATGGAAAGCCATTGTATCTATGCTACGTCTTTCTGGCGGCTTTGTCTGCTTTGGCGCCCGCACAATGGCGTTGGGATGGTTACCATGGAACCTTCTCTCGGTATCTCTTGTCTTTGTTTGGGACTTATACACATGTTGGTGACACAACAGAGGAGCCTGATATCGTGAACGAGCCAGTAGCTCTAGGAAGCATCTTCTAGGTACTCGACTACCAGTCAAGAAAAGTCTTGAATTGGTCAAAAAAGTCCATCGATAACTCTTCTATTAGGCCGGCCAGTGGGCACCCTCTTGTATCGAGATTGACCGACGTGGTAGCAAAAACGAGAACGGCAAGCCAAGCTCAGCAAGATTGAGCTTGGTCCACAAGGGCTTCAACTGCGCGGGATATGCAACCCTCTCACCCTCACCCTCCCGAGATCCCCATAGCACAAGGGCCATGCCTCGGTGGTAGCGTCTAGGATGGGTAGGAGGGTAGCAAGCTCGACAACAGCTCCTTTTCTTTTGACATTCCCTTTTCAGCCTCCTTTCAGTGTTTCTCCGGTACGTACCGAAAGTTACAATATCCATTCCAAGTTGGGTCCCAAACTTTTTTGTTTCGTTTGGCCACCAACCGGTTACCATCAAACGAGCCATTCCTCATCCGGTCTGTCGACCACGCCCCCATCCCATGTTGTCCTCCATGTCAACATCTACACACAAAGATCAATAAGCGACTTCAACATGCCTCTTTCTCGCATCTCAAGAATCCCTCTCATGTCGAGGTACATCCTGTACTGAAAGGTACCTAGTCTATTCGGGGAATTGACACATCAAAAAGCTCTTCCTGGCAACATCGAGCTGATTCTTACGCAGTACACTTGAGACTGATGGACCCCATCATGACCGGGATCCATCACAAGCGCCGCGCCGTATCCAGCATCAGAGATCCCCGTTGCGGATTTCTTTCTTGGTACGTGCCTTGAGTCTCGGGCTCGATGGACATGTCATGGTCCTCGACTATTGGGCTTGGCCAGAGTAAGCATGGGCTGACTTGGCCTGCCAGCCCTACAGTCCTTTCTTCCATGTTTCCGAAGAATCTGTATCATGGTATCTCGTTGTAGATATCACCAAACGTTACAATGGTTGCCATCAAGGTATAAAGGTATTCCACCTCTCTTCCCGTCCATACTCTATTTTCATCATCAGGATCAGCATCCGGTGTTTGAGACCCAACAGCTCCAGTTCCACTACCACCTTGTCAACAACTCATCACTTTGGCTTTTGCTTCCTGATTCCAAATCACCTCGCCTTCATAGTTTCACACCACAAGCAACACTTCAATACTCACGTCACCATGGCTTCCCCATACAGCCAGGAGCTCAAGCCCGCTGAGCCCACACCTGCGCATACCGCCCAGTCCGAGGTCGTTGAACAGGTAGACGACTGCGAATCCGAGGATGAAAGCGATGATTCCATCCGCGAGACCAGCCGCGATCTCGAATCGGGCGGCACCACAGCCGCCAACACCCCTTACGCGACCGCCTCTCCCGCCTCCAGCTCCAACGGCTTCTCGAATCCCAAGAAAGACAACGAAAAGACCATTGTCCGGGTCCGCCAGCTTGTCCCTGATATCGACCCTCTCGAGTACCACGGTCTAGACTCCTCCCCCTTGCCTCCCAAGAAGGGCAACCGCCTCTACCGGTACCTCCGATGGAACTTTGGGTCCGTCTACCGACGCATCTTCTGCGTGGCCTTCATGGGTAACGCCGCGGCGGTCTTGTGGTTCATCATCCGCTCTGGGATCGAGAACCGCCCGATTCTCACCTATCAACAAGCTGCCACCGCCGTCACTGCCAACATCCTGATGGCCATCGTCGTCCGCAACGAGCACATCGTCAACGCTTTCTTCTGGATCTTTGGTACCTGGGCCAAGATTCTCCCCCTCTGGGCCCGCACTCTCTCTGCTAAAATCTACTCCTATGGCGGTCTTCACTCGGGCGGTGCCGTGGCTGCCACCTTCTGGTATGCCATCTACCTCGTTCTGCTCACCATGGACTACCGCTCCCAGGAAGGTCCTCTCGATGCCATCAGAGGCTACATCTACCTTTTCAGCTACGCCATCATTGCCATGCTCGTAGTCATGCTCATCTTCGCCTACCCTCGCGTGCGTGTGAAGATGCACAACTCTTTTGAGAACACGCACCGCTTCATGGGATGGACCGTCGTCGGCCTCTTCTGGGCTCAGATCATGTTGCAGACAGCGGATACCTCCAACAACTCCTCCTCCCCCCACCAGTCCTTCGGCCATGTTCTCGTCCGCAACGCCGCCTGGTGGATGCTCCTCATCACCACCCTCCTCATCGCCTACCCCTGGTCGCGCATGCGTCTCCGCACCGTCGAGGCTGAAGTCCTCTCGTCCCACTGCATCAAGCTCAACTTCGACTACCGCGAAGTCTACTTCGGCCAAGCCATCCGCCTCACCGACGCTCCTCTCAAGGAAACCCACGCCTTTGGCGTCATCCCCCACCCCCTCGCCCCCACCGCGGCCGAAATCGACGAGAAGAACCCCATCACCAGCGACCCCATCCAGCGCCTCTCCCACGCCGGCGACAAGGGCTTCTCCGTCATCGTCTCCCACGCCGGCGACTGGACCCGCAAGATCATCGACCACCCGCCCTCGCACATCTACACGCGCGGCACGCCCCAATTCGGCGTCATGCGCTGCGCCGGTTTATTCTCCCCCGTCATCGTCATCGCTACCGGCTCCGGCATTGCGCCCTGCTTGTCGCTCTTCACGCAACACCCTGATCATCCGGTGCGCATCATTTGGTCTACGCCCAACCCGCTGCAGACGTACGGCCAAGCGCTGCTGGATCTGGTCTATAAGACCGATCCGGCTGCGGTGGTTATCGATACCCGCAAGACGGGCCGGCCTGATTTGGTCAAGATTGCGTATAGAGTGTGGGAACAGAGCAGGATGGGAGTGTTCCCGGAGGAGGTGAAGACGCAAGCTAGGAAGGCTTGTGAGGCGGTGGTGATTATTTCTAATCAGAAGGTTACGCAGAAGGTGGTTTATGGGCTGGAGAGTAGGGCGGTGCCTGCTTATGGTGCGCTGTTTGACTCTTGAGGGAGTTGATTTGTTGTGGGGTTTGCGATTAGACCAATGTTTAGATTGGGCTTTGGCGTTTTGGGTGCTTCTTCATTCTATTCTGTTCTTGCACATATATCTTTTGGCTTCTTTTTTTCTCGTTGGGCTTGTTGGTGGGTCTGGTTACTTACGAAAAGACGCTCGCTCTGATGGAATGGGAAATATGAGGAATCAAGGAAAAGGGGTGTCGATGTGGTTGGACGGGGTGTACATAGGAGAGGAAGATTCTGGGAAGATGCAGTACATACTAGAAAGCATAGATTTGCTGGATAGGATACAAAATGAACTTTATACAGTTACCTCTGTTCCCTTCATGATGATTCATCGTTCAGTGATTGCTTGTTGGGCACCTTAGCTAGAAGTGGTTGGAGTTGGAAAGCGGGACCGCGACGGGCGCACCCGACGTGGGGCATCATATTGGATTTCTGTCCCGTGTGTCTCATCTCGTGAAGCCCTAGCTTAAGCTTGACGTCCGACGGCGAGTCTGAGGCACCGATTGATCGGTGACAGAGATCAAGATAAGAACGGCACAACAGGAGATTAGGACAGCAATAAGAAGTGGAATCTTTTTTGTGCCGGGACCGACGGGTGCCACCATGCCGACGGGCGACGGGACACAAGGAAGGAAGGCAGGATGGGCCGGCCCGTCAAAACAAGAAGGATCTGACACTCAGAACCGGAACATTATATGAAAGGAGCTTCTAGAAGCTCCTGGAGGGAGGAGGCATCGGCACTTTCAGGACATGGAAGCTACGATAAGGTACCTTGGATTCGACTAAGTGGAAGGAAAGTTCGATTGAATTGCACGAGTGCAGACGCAGTCTGGCAAACAGGTGTAAGATGGCACCCGGCAAAATTGGGCACCACCCGGCATCGGGGGCATGCATGACCAAGTTTACCAGATGATTAAGTTTGAGGGTATGGGGAGGCAAGGAGAGCAATGGAGGCATTGAGAGCCAACAGGAGGCATTGACAGCAATAAGGGTCGGCCTCACGGGAGCGAGGACGGCCGGATAGAAGCCAGTGGTGGCCGGGAAAAGTGGGCCCCTCCCCCGGAGATGTGGATTCGTGAGCGCTTCCTTCTCTCTGTCTCCCCGGGGATTTAGCTCCGTCCATGTCCCTGGGGAAGAGTAGGTATTTTCTCTATGCAATCAAGCGCTGTTCCAATGTTCGACTAGATTCTCGCATTTTCGTACTTTGGTTGTGGTTGTGGCAAAACACACGAATCATCGCGCTGGAATCGACAACGTCGTTTGATTAACGTCGATTCGATGATGCGCTGATGCATCGGAAGCGGAATGCGGGATGCGGGATGCGGAATGGTTACATCAATGGCATACATACTGTTCCCAAGCTCATCGCTGCTGCTGCTGCTGCTGCTGCTTTTTGGCAGACGGACCTTCGAAACGAGAGACGAAAATCAAGAACCTCAACTATACTATCAAAAAGATCAAATAAAGTCTAGTTCGTTTTGTCTCGAAGGTCAAAATACCCAAAAATTGTGGTCAGCTCAATTCTCGGAAAGTTGGTAAACACCAAGGCCGGTAATCGGTATCGTACGCCAAAGGAGTGCTCCCTCCATCTTCGGGTAGTTCGATCCAGCCTTGATAACTTGCATGTGCTTTTCCAGGATGGCCGGGGAAAAGTTCCGCTGGAACACTTCAAGATGACTTCATTGACCGTGAACGCTCGTATTGCGAGAAATGGGTATCGCACGGTCGTTCCAGATCCTTCTTCCCTGCAACCCCGCCTCGAGCCCGCCCAGCACTACCACAGACAAAGTTCGGACGGGACGAAGTCGCAACTTGATGATGGCGGAAAAGCTGGTCGAGACTGGCGACAGATCAAACCCGCATTGCATGTCCCTCGGGCCATTATGACGAACAGTCGAAATAATGTCGCAATGACCACAAATACTGGCATCCCAGCACATCTCCGGACGGCACATCGCAACTATAAAAGCTTGCCTGCTCCCATCTACTCCTTCCCGTCTCTTTCCTTCCTCCTCAACAACAACCTCATCGCACCATGCGAAGATTTCCCACCACCATCCCCTTTAGAATCACCAAACCAACAACCGCTTCTACTGCTGCCACTCGGTCTCACCACCTCCACCTCCCCCGCTCAATCACCCATCAACAAACACAAACCCGGCCAATCTCATCAACAATGTCTCTCTTCCACCCGCGCTCCACCCTCTCCCACCCCTCCTCCTCTTTCGGGTCCCAACCCGGCTTCTCCTCCCTCTTCCGCATGCTCGACGATTTCGACAAATACGCCCAACAAGTCGGCTCCCTGGTCCCTTCCAACATCGGTACCTCCCTGCTCCCTTCGTCCTTAGGCACCGGCGGAACCGGAATGGAGACCTTCAACCCCAAGTTCGACGTGACCGAGGAAGACTCGACCTACAGCCTGCAGGGCGAGCTGCCGGGCGTGGACCCCAAGAATGTCGAAATCGAGTTCACCGATCCGCACACGCTCGTCATCTCGGGGCGCGTTGAGCGCACCCGTACCGAGGGTGATCCGTCTCTCAGACTCGGCGGGTCAGCCGAGAGCAAGAAGATCGAACAGGGTTCGGAGAAGGAGAAGGATAAGAGCAAGCAGCAGCAGCAGCAGCAGCAGCAGCAGCAGGGCAAGGAGGAGAAGAAGGAGGAAGGAGGTGCTGAGAGCAAGCAGCCCAGTGGTCCGAGGTACTGGGTGAGCGAGCGCAGCTATGGAGAGTTTAGGAGGGTGTTTACCTTCCCGACCAATGTCGATCAGGAGAAGGTCGAGGCCAAGTTTGAGAATGGGATTTTGAATATTAAGGTGCCCAAGGCGGAGAAGAAGGGGAGCAAAAAGATTGCTATTCAGGGTTGAATGGGCTCGTTCTGGAAACACGGAGTTGGTGACGAACTTTATCAACATGATGGGAATGTGATGATGACCTTTCAACAAAAGGACGTGATGGAAATTTTGGCGAAGTTTGTTATGCGACTTCGGCTGTTGTACTCGGAGGATATAATCGCTGGTTACTTCGTGGTCTTGGGACTCGGAAAATGATGGGTGGTTTGTTATCTGTGGTCTGTAAATAATAAMAAAAAAAAAAAAAAAAAACACCTGCATCATTTCGATCTGCCTTCCTTGTGTCCGAGTGCCCTCTTAATGATATTTGATGACCCTTATTTGCGCAAATCTTGTTAGTTGTTGGGGCAGGCCGAAATATGTTAGCAACCCCGAAACGGCAGAATGGTCGCCTTACAAGGCAACCTTATCGCTCTTTCGGCTTTTGCTGCGTTGGCTTGTCTACTTTGACGTTGTTTGCATCAAACCCAAGCCCCTATGCATCGCAACCGTTCGGCCACCTATGAGGACACAAGCCTCCGCTGTGAAGGTACACACCCTCGACAACTTCCAGATGACGAACTGCAAGCGCGATAGGTCAATCCATAAGGCTCTGGACAACGAGTTACACTGCAGTGGCAAGTTTCTGGCAGGCTGGTTCTCGGATGCGCTGATGAACATCTTGCTCGAGATGGACTGGGCGATGTGTGACCCATGCCGGGCATCCGCCAAGGCAGTCGCCAACAACGCCTTGTTGGGCGAAGTGAGCCGGGTTTGCTTACTAGGCCTGATCCGGAACGGAAGGGGGACAACAAGGGATGACTTGCAGCTTTCCAGGGTCTCGGGATTCACTACTTAAGCCTTGGTCTGGTTGCCTGGTAATCCTGTTCGTTTATCAGGTTCGAGGCATCAATTGTTTACCGTGCCCGTCTTATCAGACACTCATCAGTTCCTTCCCTACCTGGCACCTACATCAAACTCACCATTACCATTATGGCCTACATTCGTACCTCCGACTACTCTCGCGACAGCAGTGATGATTATGCATCCAGCTCGAGCTCGCATCGCCCTCCCACACACTCTCACACAAACCACCGGGGCCGTCCTGCCTACACCACCGTTCGGCCCTTCATCATCAACAGCACCGATGACCATCACCGACCCCTAGGAAGGGAGAGGGACGACCATGATGAGCACCATCGACGGGTAGGCGACTACGTAGCCGACCGTCTTGTTCCCACCATGCTCAGGAGCTCCGACCGCCCGGTTGAGGTGTTCATGAACTTTGGAGATGCAAAGCTCACTCTGCCGACAGAAAACCACGGGCATAGAGTTGGCCGCACCTCGAGATCTCCTTCCCATGGACCCAATGCCATCTTCTACAACGCTCCCGGTTGTAGTCTGACGATAGATGGCCGAAGGTGCGACCGGTACTGTGACCACTGTGATCTGGTTGATCGAGACCACCGGGGCCGGGACCGGCATCGTCACCTTCGCCGTGACAACAACGGTCGCAGCCACTCCCACGTTCGCATTGTCTCGCACTCCCGCAATCCTTCACCATCTCCTCTTCCTCTTCCTCCACCCAATCGGGACCAACACTATCACCTTGATAGGGGACTGGACCTTGAACTCGACAGAAGGCGTAGCGACCGTCACCCTCACTCGCGGTCCCACATCCGTGTTGTTTCCCACTACCGCAACCCCTCACCATCTCCCCTTCCCCTACCAGGACTCTTCCCCATCGCAACAGCCGTAGAGAAAGCCAGTCACGCAACCCGCGGCGGCCGTAGACATGGAAATGGAATATCGCATGCCCTCTGCCCGGGTTGTCTCATCCAGACCACCGCCGTCTACAAAGACGGTTACTGCGCCGACTGCGATCCGGATCCGCCAAGGTACTCCACCTCCACCTCCACCTCGAGCTCCAGGCGCGCAGATGTCCTTCCCATGTCCAGTGGTACCAGGGTCCAGTACGTCCGAGAAACAAAGGGAAGCGCAGGTGATGACAGTTGGGCCAGGGTGGAGGTTGGTTCACGAGACAGGAGAAGGGGAAGAGACCGGTCCGACGAGAGGGTCAGGGTGTACAATGTCCTGACTGATAATCAGGGATATGGAGGTGACGCGCGCCGCAGTCGAAGCAGGTGGCAAAGGGAGAGGAGGTTGACGCCGAGGTATGCTGGATATGCTAGCGAATCGGATTTGTGAAAGAGGTCTTTCGTTTGTTGTTGTATGGAGGGTTTCGTTGAAATAAGATGTGTGGAGACCGGACGTTCACATGTAAATGAACCCCTTTCGTGAGCTAAAGATCGTGGTGTTCTTTCGAAATGAAATGTGACTGCCTGGGCGTTCGTCATTTTGTGGGGCCGCAAACGCTGTGTACAGTAAAGTGCCTGCATGTACGGGTGCTAGAGAGACCATGCAACATGCCCAAAACAAAGCCCACGCGATACCAAACATTGCGCTTTAGCGTGCAGCAAAGCAGTTGGCTAGGACGAAAACATTGTTTGTATAGCCTCACGCCTGCAGGACAGCAGGCAGCTCCGGCGCTTTTATCGACTTGCTGGATACGTCGTACCACGCGAGGCAATGACGTAGTGATTTCTGACGTAACGAACTCCTCGACCAGGAGAGACAACCAAACATCAACATCACGACCACTTCATCTACCTACCATATAACAACCGACGATACTCCAGATTGATCACCAAGCCCAGAACCAACAACCTAGAATCATTCATCCATCAGATTGTACACCATGTCAAACCGCGAAGAACCACCACCACCCTCCTACGAGCAAGCCATGGCAGACACCCGTCCAGGCGGCACAAGCTCCAGCACCTCTCGCCCCAGCACCAGCGGCGGTCAACAAGCCCACCTACACACCGACGACAACCTCCTCCACGTCCCCGGCGACGACCACCACAGGCACGACGGCATCCCGACGCCGACCCGCCTTAGCATGGAAGACGAGCTCCGCCCTTTGCCCCAAGGTTGGGTGCGCACCTACGACCCCGAAACCAACCACCAGTTCTTCGTCGACACCAAAGCCGACCCCATCCGCTCCATCTGGCACCACCCCTACGACGACGACCACTTTCTCTCCTCGTTGTCTCCCGCCGAGCGCGACCGTATCGAGCAGTTGAAACATCGCAACCCTGGTGCCTCTGGGATTGGGTCAGATAGTCATTCCCGCCCTGGCTCGTCAAGAGGTCATAGCCCGCAACCACCCCGTTCGCCTCGTCGAGCCGGAGCAGACGCCCATCCGCAACGGACTCAGCAACAACAACACGACCACGACGAAGAGCAAAAAACCCTCGGCCGCAAACTCAAAGACGCCCTCACCGGCACGACCCACTCAGAACGCGTGGAAGCCCGCGCAGCCCGCGAAAAAGCCGAGCGCGAAGCCCTACAGCAACACCTCCTCCTGCGACGCGCAATGCAAAAAGCAATGGAAACCTCTCGCCCGCAACTTCTCGGAAAAGACGACAACGGCGTCGATTTGTACCTCGAGCCTCCCGGGCATATGTTCCCCGGCGTTGCGGGCGTTAAACCCTTGACGCCGTGGTTGTCGGAGGTGGTTTACGAAAGGGATAGATCGAATGGGAATGTGCGCCAGCCGGGCCCACCTGGTAGGTATCTAAGGCCCGAGGGATCGATGTATGGTTTTGGGTATGGTGGTGGGTATGATGATTGTTGCCCGATGGGAGGCCCGATGGGAGGCCCGATGGGAGGGGGGAGGTACGCGAGGCCGCAGGGGCCGTATGCGAGGCCGATGAGGCCGGTTGTGTATGGAAGGGGGTTGGGGTTGCCATTGATGGCGCCAATGTTGGGGGGCGTGATGTTGGGGAGTTTGATGTTTTAGGGATTGGAGGGGCGTTTGGTGGGGGGGAAGGCGGAGGAGAGAAGGCGGAGTGGGGGGGAAGTGGTGTTACTGGCCAGGTTGAGGATGAGGGCCGTCGGGGGAATATAATAATGGGATGAAGAAGGATGGATACATGAAAGGTAGTGAATATTGATACCAGAGCAAACTGGCAGTTGTTTTTTACGTCTTTACCGTCCTCGCCGCCACAATTGTGCGGTGTTTCAATGCATTGTCTCTGAAGGACAGCCCAGCTACTCGTCTATCATATTTGCTGGGAAATTCCGCAACAGGCTGTTAGCGATGCATCTAAGTCACGTCTCCACCTGCCCCTTTACAAATCCACGACGCCAAGGCACAAGACCACCTTCAAGCGTCGACAATCGAAGCCGTCTGGTACGCGCCTCTTAGCCTCGTCCAACCCAGCAGCGTCTACAATAATTGTCGCCATGCCGCTGCGCACAAATTCATTGGTCTTCCTGGGATCCTTCCTCCTCCTCTCCATCTCCTCTTTGGCGCACCGGTCAGACTCAGGGGCATGCCTGGCTTCGCCAAAATCATACTTGTCTTCCAGTCGTCTGTCTCTACCGGCACACAGCTTCCGTCGCTGAACTCATCAAAGCCCGTAATTTCAGGCCTAATCCCCTGGTATGTGTGCGGTGGATGTAGGTTCTTCCCCTCCAGTCAGGAGCGAGGATGTGACTAAGAGAGAGTTCTTCCTTCTCTGAGCTCTGACAGGTCGCCGATGGATCATTATAAATCGGAACGTGTGATGATCACACTTTCTCGACTACCCTCCAACCACCTGACCTCCATGCTCTTCAGCAGCGAAAAGCCACCTACCTAGGTACAACTTGACTGTACCCCTCCCTTTCTTGAGATGATTCGGCCTTGTTTGTGAAAAGGAGGTCACTTTGCCTGGGTGGTTAAAGCGCGCTTCCCATCGGTAGAATACACCCACAGCCGGCAGCCCTGACGAGTACCCGAGCAGTGGATGACGTAATGATAAAGCGAGCTCCAGAAGTACCAAGCGACTGGACTCTGTGTAGCTTCGAGGTGCATCGAGTTGTCGGGATCAGATAAAGCCACTTTCCAGTTCACAGGTACTCCATGGGATGCAATCGTGGCCCGATTTCCAGCCACCCAAGGCCTCGGTCCTTTGAGAGGACGTGGAAGTTGCTTTTGTCTTCTTCGATGGCCTTGCGGGAGTGTTTTTGCTCAGTGATATGTCAGCAAGGAGTCATGCAGGATGTTTTTGTCGCCCATCTCTCTTGCTTCTCAGCTCTCCTATGGCAAACCATACCAAAAGCAACTCAAGGCTTCTTCCGTTTTGCGTTATCCCAGCTTTCCCTGGCTCGAAAGAGGTTGGTTGGTAAAGAGAGCAGATGTATGGGAGCTATCGATGAAGGATCACAGCTTTTCCGGTAGGCTGAGAAGAGATAGCCCAACATGAATGTTGAGCCTTTGCTCTTAATCTTGGGCAGCGGGCGGGCCTGTAGATGCCGTGATGTTTCCATGGAAAATTCAGACCGGCGGAGATATTGGTTGCCTCCTGCCGAAGCAAGAGGAGCGGTCCCCGGTCCCCGGTCGGTGAATGCGACACACCCGGCTATTACTATACGGGCTTGAACTATGTCTGGAACACGGCCATTGTAAGTTATGTTTGGCCGGTAACTTCGGGCCATTTGCCTCAGCTGGGAAACTGCTTACCTTATGATGTTTCAAGGTCCTCGGAGGGCAGGTGCCACATGTGGCTTGCATCGGCATCCTTGACATGTCCCACAGCAGCATGCAGTGATGATCAATCAGCTTGGCAGGCCGTGAACTCGATGGCCAAAACAGGAGATAAGATTCGTGCTTGATTATCTGATTACTCTTGGTGGACGACCGAACCAGGTTCCGGTTGTCAGGTTGGCGACTTGGCCGGGGTTCCTCATCCTGGAAGGTTGTGTGAGTGGTGCCCCCACCACTACGGCGCTACTCCTGTCATCTCCAACGAGAGCTCAACTTCCGCTTTAGCTCACGTACCTCCCAAGCTTCTCAATTCCATCACATCCTCCCCGCTAGCTCGGATGCGACACCGATACCGAGACCACCCAAGCCCCAAGTGCCGGAGCGGTCCGGTCCCGACACTAGACATGACGGCTCCTACTCCCGTCTTATTTTCGGCTACAACCTGAGGCTGCAAGTGAGAATATAGTGCAGATCCAGGGCATCGGACGCTGACTGGAGCCCAGAACACCGGTTCCAGGTCCCCGTCTCGCTCGACGAACTGGATTAACGGAGACATCGACGGTATGCTTTACAGATAGGCCTGAACTATAGGACTCGGCAACTCGACTTGTGATACGCTAGAGCCGGAGGCACACCAACCCTCAGTGGACCCAAGGCGCGTCAAAGTTCGTGATGTGTGTCACTTACATCTGCAGTCGCTTTATGACTGCTCGACATCCCCCTTGGTCCTTTTTCAGCCACGCTTTTCAGCTCAACTTCTCCGTCATCCACAGAGGGTTGCGTTCCGAAGTCTTGCTGACTTCTTGACGTGCGTTGTCAAAGCTTTTCCGGGCAGCACTCAGCCCTAGGTGAGCCTGGTGAGGGAACCCGGACAACGCAGAGTCTCCTTCAGTGGAAGTGATGCTAATTCGCTGACAAAGAAAAGGCGCACCGACTGCCGAGGGCTGAAGATATTTCCACCTCCACCCCGGAAATCCAGGGACTCGTCAGACAATAGGCGGGGCCATTTAGGTGGCTGCCAATAAGCTTCCCCGGCAGGAACAAGCTCGTGTGAGTGGAGGATCAAGCTTGGAAAAAGAAAAAGGACCTCCAGAATCTTCACCTCGGCCCATGTCGCACAGGAACAGGAGGACTGCACTCCAACGAGATGAGGTGCAATTCCACTTCTCCGCACACAACCACTATCCGGTTCCGGGCCACCAGCTCCGGCATCCAGGATCTAGCGTCAGGTTCCCCGGTCCGAACTGGGAATGGGTTGGAAGTCAAGCCATCAAGATGGAATGCCTAAATACGAGTGAGATGCCTCCACCATCAACATCATTATGTCCAAGCCTTGAGATATTGCAACAATAGCAGAGACCCGGCCGGATGTACTGCTTTTACTCATCAGCCAAAGACGTCTGTCATTGTTGACCGTCCAGAATCCGTCTTTATTTGTAAGTTACACATACTGTTCACCTTGGCTTGATGACTAGGTGATTCTTGACGGTGAATAGACGCTGTTCGTTGAAGCACACTCAGTCAACATGCCTGCAGCGCAAAGATTCCCCAAGCGCCTATTGCCCAAGCGTGGAGCTCTGAAGCAGTTGTTGGCACGTTTTCAGAGAGTCATCGAACCACTATCATGCCGCGCAAGGAAGAAGGAGATATACCCAGACGAACAGCCCGTCATCGGCAATCTGGTCGCCAGTACGGCGGCCATGTGGACAGATGTTTTTACGTTCGGCGACATCGAGGTTAAAGCAAATGGGATTTGCGACGACTGCAATCGTTTGGACCTCAGAGACATCTACAACTGTTCAAAGACCGACTACCCCCCCGAGCAGTTTGGACAAAAAGCTTGGCCCATTGGACTCAAGCACCAGACGACATGTCCATTATGCGCTTTCTTTGCCAGCTACCTTCCTCCAGATCAGCGTAATGAGCACGAGTTTATGCTCCACGCAGGCATTCTTTCCGCCTCTTTCTACTGGCCCGAGCAGCGGTTTCCTGATTTCGACACAGTTATGATGTGGGTTGAATGCCCTTCTAGGGTTGAGCCATTGAGAGGGCCGGGCCATACCACCCTTATCATGCCAACTCAGTGCTCAAAAACTGAACCCGAACCTGGCATGACCCAAGCTTGCACGCACGTCAAGGGGAGAGAAGTCCAACCGGTGCCAGTCAACTACGAGGTTATCGCCGAATGACTGAAAGTATGCACCGAAGGACACCCTGGATGCGTCGACATTCACCCCCGGACTGAGCAGTTTCAGGACATTCCCGGATTCCGCCTCATTGACTGCACAACAAGGACCATCATACCTGCTCACGAGACCACCGATTGTCAATACGTTGCTCTGAGTTACGTCTGGGGAGACGTAGCTTATCCGGCCATTCCGCCTACAACGACGACGCTCCCAGAGAAGTTACCCACTGTTGTCGAGCACGCATTGGCGGTCACAGAAAATCTGGGTTTCAAATACATCTGGATTGATCGCTACTGCATACCACGGGACGACTCAGGCGCTATGCCCACCCAGATCCAACTCATGGGCAAGATCTACTCCCGTTCAACCTTGACCATCATCGGAGCAGCCGGTACCGACGCAGACTACGGGCTCCCGGGCGTCACCGACTCTCGACCGCAGCTTCCCCAGTCCCGAGTCTTGATCCACGACGGCCAGCTACGGCTATCCATCTTCCACTTTGCCATCTTCGACATCATGTGTTCCCGGTGGAACTCGCGAGGCTGGACGTACCAGGAAGCCATTCTGCCTAAGCGGCGTCTGGTCTTCACCGACCGCCAGGTGTACTTCCAGTGCCAGGAAATGCACGTTACCGACCACCTCTTCCTGACCCAAGGCCTGCTTCACACCCTTGGCCCGCGGCAGGGCATCAGGCAAGGGAGCGCTTTTCCGGCTACGGTGGAGTGGGAGGATAACGAGACGATCTGGACAAGGATCGGCGAATACGGAAAGCGAGACCTTTCGTACGACTACGATGCTTTGAACGCCGTCACGGGTGTCTTGGCTAAGTTTCGTGCGCCAAACCGCCGCAACGGTCGCGTCAGGATGCTGTGTGGCCTACCTCTTCTGATGCTGCTTGATCCAATGTTGCCACCCCAGAACAACATACGGCCAACTAAAAATGGAGCGCTTGATTCGCCCATGATGGGTGATGATGGTCTGTCTCTGACACCACTGACTCGGCTTCGTCGTGACGAATTCTGTTCAGACCAGGATGGGGCTCTGGTGGAGCTGATCAGTGCTCTACTCTGGGGAGATGAGTGGGAGTCTCGGCCACGGCCACTTGGGGTAGGAGGAGCATCAACACGCGAGAGTCGAGCAAGCCCGCGCAGGGAAGGGTTTCCCAGCTGGACTTGGGCGGGCTGGAGACATACAGAAGATCAGCGTGTGGAGTATTTTCCCCCGCTGAACTCTGTGTACATGTCTCGATGCGGTCATATGAGCGACTTTCTCAGATGCAATGTCAAGGTTGCTTTCTTCCACACAGAGTCAGAAAGCAGCAACAAAGTCACAACAACAGCAACTGAGCAACAGCTCTTGGATTGGTCAAATGCCAGTGAAGAGGTCCTGAAGTTGACCGATAAGGGGAGGATCCCTAGCTGTCTCGTCGTCACGGGGAAAGTCTTTGACGTTGAACTGCGGCGTTGCCGCACAAGTGACAGCAGTGGGGACATGAAGATAATAAGTGCAAACAATGCGGTGATACTCACAACCGAAGAAGAGAAGGAGGAAGAGTTTTTCCTAGGAGGGATCAAGCGAGCGGAGACCAGCATGACGGAATACACTCTCAACAATGAGACCAGCGGCAAGAAGAAAGAAGATGCCTGCAGCACCGCCAACAGCAACAGCAACAGCAATACAGACGATAACTCGGCAGTATGGACTTACACGTCCCCTCCCTCTCTAGCAGGGATAATACAACATGTTCCTCCACGCATCTTACCAGAGGACCGGGTCCACAAACTGCTCGGCTTGCTTCTCGTTGCGACAGGCAAGGATCAGTACTTTGAGTTTCTGTTGCTTCGTCCTCTTAGTGTTGATGATCAAGGAGTTACTTACTACGAGCGTGTAACCAACGTGTCGATCGCATGGAATGGGACGGAGTTTAATCCGGTGTTGATGGATACGCATAAGGAGGGGAGGTTGTGGACTCCGAGTTCGACGGAGGAAAAGAACCTGCCTTTGTTGGGTTTGAGGGATGAGGTGGTTAGAATACGGTTGTGACGAACCGTTACAAGACAGGAGTATATCGCTGGGAACAAAGAGTAGCAACGGTAGTAGTAGCCAAAAGGTACTGGTTGATTGTATCAGTTGGTTGCTTGCTAAAGGCCGGTATCTAAAGAGGCCTGGGAAGGCCGTCTTTATATACCGGCCTTCATGGACCCGATATACTGGACCCGTGGACCCGAACATTCATCTCGGGTCCCCGGGGACCCGAGCCATGGACCCGGAGCTTCGGGTCCTCCCTTCGGGTCCAACCTGATTGGTCGGTTGGTNTGGGAAGGCCGTCTTTATATACCGGCCTTCATGGACCCGATATACTGGACCCGTGGACCCGAACATTCATCTCGGGTCCCCGGGGACCCGAGCCATGGACCCGGAGCTTCGGGTCCTCCCTTCGGGTCCAACCTGATTGGTCGGTTGGTTCTATCTGACCTAGCTTACATAGCTGATCTCTGATTGGATCGTAACAACGGTAGGGGCGGTATGGGGCAGTGATATATTGGGCATTTACTTGGGCTGTGAAAAAAGTATACGATGAGGAAGTTCCAAGCCTGGAACTATAGTACATAATGGTGGCACGACACTTGTTCGGACGGGCGGGTGGTTAGGACGACAAGAGAGTACTGCTCAATGACGTGTAATACTGTTTGTGGAGTCTGCTCAGCCTCAAATAAAAGAATAACAACCTCTACTCCTGACACAAGACATGAACACGTCCAATCCTACAACTCAAATTCTCATGTCTTTAGTGTTGTTGGAGTAATTTATCGAACTCCCTGTCACACGGACATCGCCCACAGTCCAGGGTCAGGGTCGCAAGGCTCAGCAGAGCCTCAACGCCTGGCATTAGCCTTGTCATATGGACATTCGCCGTTGACATTCATCAGTCAAACTGCCGACCGGAATTACCGACAGAATGCCACAC
>RAOH01000225.1:0-45084 GCA_009804965.1 Neurospora sp. FGSC 26632 | reverse complement strand
GGGCCACTGGTCCCACTGGA
Source organism: Neurospora sp. FGSC 26632 (assembly GCA_009804965.1). Taxonomy (NCBI): domain Eukaryota; kingdom Fungi; phylum Ascomycota; class Sordariomycetes; order Sordariales; family Sordariaceae; genus Neurospora; species Neurospora sp. FGSC 26632. Next base: position 45,064 of record RAOH01000225.1, on the reverse strand, counting down.
GCGAGATCTTGTCGCCGGCCTTGACGGTGGCGTGGCCGCCGGCGGGCGTGGCGGATTTGTGGCAGATAATGTCGCCGGTGCCGAAGGCGTCGGGCGAGACGAAGCCGTTGTCCTTCTGGTCGATGGTCCAGCCGATCACGGTGGGAGGGTTGGAGTTGTAGGGGAAGCTGGTGGGGTCGTAGTTCTGGTACTCGACGCCGTTGACGATAACCTTGGAGACGTGGCCGTGGGCGGCGACGAGAGAGGCGCCAGCCAACACGGTGAGGATGCTCTTGCGGGCCATTGCGAATGTGGAAGGTATGAATGGATGGGAAGAGAAGAGAATGAGATGCTGGAGATTTAGATGGTAAAGACTGATGCTGGATATTCAGATGGTAAAGACTGATGCTGGAGATTTAGATGGTGAAGTCTGATGTCTTGCTTCTTCTTCTTCCTCCTAACGACTTGGGATCTCCCGTCATCTTTATACCACTTGGGTTGGTGTTGAACACGGCCCCGGCTACACTAACGGGCCTTCATCCATGGCCTCGGCGCTTAGAGTCCATGGTCAAGGATGCCATCTCAATGTTACCGCAACATCGACGTTGCCGCAACGCGTGGAGAAGTGGATCAGAGGCATCCTGTCATTTAGACATTTGATGAGCAGGTCCAGAGGCCAAGGGGAAAGTGCAAGCGCTTTGGAAAGCCACCACGTTTGAAGACGGGCTAGGTTGTTGGAACTGGACGGGAACACCAGCGGGTACTGTATAGATCGTCAGGGGCAACATCGTGTGTGCGGAAACTTCTGGAACGGCCCGAATCTACACTAAAAGGGAACATCGGGTAGCGCTCCGTCTGAGGCTCTGAGTGACCGGGTTCAGGGTGACGGGAGTGCCGAGTACCGGGACAAAAGAGGGTGAACGGAGCAGAGCCCGGTTTTCTTGAAACCGCGTAAACTCTGGGTAAGGTAGCATTCGAGGATTCGGCCACACTGTCCATTAAGCATCTGCCTTGGTTTGGGGAGATTGGTCAGGCACCATCATAATGTGGCCGTTGAACGTTTTTGTCGTGCTCTTCATACTCGGATCTATACCTCGCATCAGCCATGTTTGTCAATACCATTGTTAAGATCCCCAAATCACCGAGTGTCCAAAGACCCATGCGCAACCTGAACCCCCAAAAAATGCCAAGACCATCGAAACACCCACCGCGATCCCCCTATTCCCAATTCAGCATTCGGAGGCTCTTCTTCCCCAGTTCCCCTGGACAGGGATCTGTGTTCCTCACGTTTCATGGGGGGATATAACGCTGCGGTTAACCAAAAAAGGAAACGCTTGCGGCTTGGTGGTGATAGTGGGTCCTCCAGGTCTTGGTGTTTCAACGACGACCGGGACAACATCCAGAACGGCGATCGCGGTCGTCCATGTTCCGTGGTATTGAAAACGGGTCTCTGGTTGGAGGACGAGTTGAGGCGAGAATATGTACAGAGGTATGCAAGTTTAGGCGAGGGCGTCAACCAGGAAAAGATGAAGCCGCCATGTCTCGTCCTCACGCCATATGTTCCGTGACCCACGCTCCCAGAGTCAGAGTAATATCACGAGAGAGAGAAATACCGGCACGCATACGCGAGAAGCGGTACGGTAGTTTGGTCGTATATACGATGATACTCTTCGCGATGGACTCTAGTAATATATACTCTGAATATCGGTTTCTGAGCCGTCATTCGTTCGTCAAAGACTGTCCCTGGAAAAGAGACTGGAATTGTTCAAGCGCCCGTTTGACTTAGCGCCCGAACCTCAATGCCAGGGGCATTAAAAAGCTGGGGCAGACACGCAGAAGCACCTGAAAGGGGAAGGCCTGCCCGATGCTACCTCGGAATTGAGAGGTACGTCATCCACCCTTTTTGAACCATATGATGGTTTGTGCGGCCATCAATCATGGAAAAACGTTTGGATCTTTCGGCCTGGACCATTGGTTGCATCAAGCTGAGAGTTGATGCTAGAAGAATCTGGTTCGAAAGGCCGTACACCAAGGCGGATCAAAGGCTGGAGATTCCGGCGCTATCTTTTGTGGTTAGAATGGCGATGGCGTCTTCTTGTGAATCTTGATGTTGTGTTGTTCAACAGGCCGTAGCTCGATACGTCCTCAGGCTTGTCACATAGACGCATCTTCACATCCGTACCAGCAGAGCCCGAAGGCTTTTCTCAACGATGTTCATTGACTCCTGTAGATGTTTCCTGTATATGCAAACCGTGACACCGTGTTGTCGTCCACCTCTCCTGCTTATAAGGCGAACAACAAGGCTGACACCAAGCTTGCACCGAAACCCCGAGTAAGGTACCTACCCAGCCTCACTCGCTCCTGTCCTCCATGTCCTCACTTTTCACTTTGCGATACCCTTTCCCTCTTTGGGCCCAGTACCTCCTCGCCAACCAGCCCAGCAATCCCACCAAAGATGCCAGCACCATCGAAAACACCCACAAATGATCACCAATCGCCAAAAACAACCGATTATCCCACCCATTCCACGTCCCTCCCCTTCCCTGCGTAAAGAACACCCACTCATCCATCCCCGGCCGATTATCCATCATCAGCCTATACAAACTCCCACTCGCCTCTTCATCCACCCCCTCTAATATTCCCCCCCGGCTGCTCACGTCCTTCCCAAGTTGTACCATCCGGTCATACTCATCCCAAACCCCACCAATAAACCACTGCCCAACCCCCCAACTAATCTCCACATACCTCAACAACCCCCACAAACACCACCACCTCTTCCAAAACCCCACCACCCTTTCCGTCAATCCAACCGGCACCGCCCCCCTCCCCTCCACCAACTCCGCCACCACCCGTCCCCAAAACGGATGTCCGGGTCTGGCAGCCAGTATATTATTACTCAACGCTCCCCTACCCCCATCCGTGATCCAGAGCGGGAAGTACGTCAACGCGTCCAATGATGACCCGTTGCCGCCGCCGGTAGTAGTAGGAGGAGATGTAATGGACGGCAAACACCCGTTGTCCAAGTCGAGGTAGATGCCGCCGTAGTGGTACAGCAAGAAGTAGCGGAGGGCGTCGACGCGCTGGACGGGGTGCGGGTAGGAGAGGTAGGAGGGGAGGAAGGTCGGGTAGTGGGTGGCGAGGAAAGCGAGGGAGGTTTTGGATGTCCAGAGCTGGTTGGTTTTGGTATCGTTAGTGTGGGCGCGCGCTGGGGAAGGGAAGCGAGGGAAAGGGGCCCGGGGAAAAGGGGGAAAGGGGAGAGAAGACATACGCGATACTCCCAATCGGGGTTATTGTCTAGACAAGTCCGCCTTTGTTCTTCCCAGTCGCTCGGAAGCGTTTCGTTTGCGGGATCCTTCCAGTTGTGAAAGATCTGGTGGATGATCTTGGGTATCTGTTCCTTTCGCGTTTCTCGGAGAGTGCCGTTCAGGTAGGCATTGGCGACGTCGCGCTGGGTGATGGCGATGCCCGGGTGTTGGTAGAAGATGTGGATGAGGGCGAGGACGTGGGTGATGAAGTAGTGGAGGACGAGGAGAATGGGAATAGCGATGATTGCGACCCGGAACCCCGAGCGTATGAATATCGACCGCATCTTGTGGTCGCTGGCGCAGAAGGTTACGTTGGCGCAGGAACAACGAAGACGGAATGCGATGGTTTGGTAGAAGTGTTTTCATCAGGTGCGGTGTGGCAGTGATCCCTTCCACTTTGGGTGTATCACCACGCAAACATGGGTGCCCCTGTAGGAGAAGTGCAACTTGACTTGAGCGAGGACAGAGAAGTGACGTCGACAGTGGTGTTTGTGTTCACGTACAGACACTCGCTTGTCAAGGGGAATTGGCTGCATCGCAAGGATTTCGACCGAGTGCACCAAGCAAAGCACCATCAACTCATCAATGAAGAAACATTAACTAGTGTTCGGGGAGGCAGCAAAGCTAACAATTCTTTTGCGGGCGAAAGTGCACTTTTGGGCCGTGCGTTATGAGTTGGATAGTACGTGCGGGGTTTTATATGGGGACCGTCTGCGAAATGCACTAACACCCTAACCGCACCTTTTAGCGGCTGTTCTGCTATTAATACACTAGAGATGCAGGTCCCAAGTCTAAATGGTTTTGCGCTCAGGGGCACGTCTTCGCTCAGCACCAAATCCCGGTGATAATGATAGTCCCCGAGTTGTTTGAGCGGCTCTCCGTCCCCACTCGAAAAAAATAAAAATTGGCCGAAGGGTATCTTCATCCCAATGTATGAGGTTGCCGTTGTAATCATGAAAATGATATTTCTTCTCCATCGGTCCGGTCCGGTCTTCTAATACTTCAAACAAACCATCTCCAACTCCCTCGCCAGCTTCCCATTCGGTCCGCTCACCTTGCCCTCCACCTTTTCTCCTACTATCATCCACGGACTCAAATTACACCTCCTCGTCTCCTTCTCCCACGTCCAAGCCATGCACTCCCTCCCCCTCTCATAGCACTTCCTCCCGCAGTCTTCCGCCTTCTCAACCCCCTCAACCACGGCCACCTCCCCACCACTCCCACCCGCATGATCCCAATTCGCATATTCTATCGGTTTCGCCAGCTCGTCGTCTGTCAACGTACTCTGCCTCCAAGGCCTCGACATGCCATGGACATCCCAAATATCGCTCCACAGTAGCGGCTTGCTCACGTTCCTGAAGCTCTCGCCCGCCTGATGCATCTTCTCCGGCTGGCCCAGCCCATGGAACGTGATAATAGGGCAGCAGAACCTGTCAGGGCGAATCTTGGTCCACCGTGGCGGTTCGCCGCTAAACAAGTGGCTGTGCTCCTCATCTAAATACACCCCGGCTCTTATCAGCGTCCTGGCTAGAAGACGGTCGCCCCAGGTTTCCGACAGGGATTCGAGGTGAGCGGTGCGCACGGCGTGGGGGTTGTCGAGAATGAGGGAGGACATGGCGCCTTGTGATAAGATGATGCCGGAGCCGCCGTGGGCGAAGCGGATGCGGAAGTCGCCGACTGCGTTGCCGATGTAGTAGGGTACTTCGGAGTCGAGGTGGGCGAGGAGGGGTTTTAAGGAGGGTTGGACGAGGTAGGTGTCGTCGTCGACGAGGAGGTACCACTTTTTGTTGGGGAACTTGGAGTACGCGAGTTCGAGGCCGGAGATAAACTGGTGGGAGGGGTGTTAGCGGGTGGGTGGATGGCTCGAGAGGGGAAGGGGAGGCCTACCTTGAGCGCATCAATCTCCCATCCTGTGGACTTGGCGAGCTGGTCTGCTTCTTCCTCCCCATTCTCTATCGCTTCGGCAAACCGAAGGTATTTTGCGACTCGTGGGTTCGACAAGCTGGCGGCTGGTCCCAAGGAGCTCAAGGTCTGATTGACAGCGTTGTGTATCGGCAGGGGCGTGCCGTGGTTATTGGCCTCTTGGCCTGGCTTGGAGGCATAGTCGGCGATAACGAGGAAGTCGCGGAACTCGTTGGAGGCGCTGAGAGCTTCGAACCAGGCGTTTGCTCGTATGCGCGTGCCGTATCCGGTCTTGACGATGACGACAGTGTCTGTGCCCAGATTGACTGGGTATGCTGGTGGCGCAAATAGCCAATTCTCGACAGGGTGCGAGTTGAGGTAGTGTTGGAACTTCTTGGCATTGAATCGGATGCCTAGACGGACCACGTTGTCGTATGGTAGCATGATCCAGCCAAAGATAAGGAGTGTCCCGAAGAAGAACAGCATGTTACGCAGCCTTCCGAACGGACCGTATCTCGTTCGTCGCATGAGAGCGCGCATCCTGTGCCGTAGCGTGGGGGCTCGTCGCTGCTGGAGCAGAAAATCGTCTTCATTTTCAAACTCCATGATCTTGACTCCTAGATCCGGGTCGCCGATGACGACGGGTTGATGTGATGGGTGCTGCATGGCGCGGTCGAGGTGGGAGGGCAGTCTGCCCAAGGTCGCATCGTTTGTCGCCGTGTTTCGCAGCAGAGTACGGCTTCCGTCAGCAAAGGTACGCATAACCCATACGACGGAAGGCGGTAGAGGTAGCTAGCCGGGCATTTTCAACGGTTTGTGATGTGGTGAAAGGAGGAGACCGGCAGGCGGCGGTCACGGTGGATGCAGGCTCGCGGCAGGGTGGACGTCAAGGTGCCCTCTTGGCTGCAGTGCGAGAGGGTCGTCGCACTTTGCCTCGCGCGCGCCGAGAAAATGAGGAGAAGGGACGAGATCGCGACTGATTGCCCGATAACTCAGGTACAATCTACTTGTAGTGCTGGTTTGTTTGTTAGCTTGGTACTACCAGTATACTGGACGAGATCCATCCCGAATTGTCCTAAATGGCTAGGTACGGGTCGGAATGGCATCAATAAGATTCACTATGGCATATCAAATTTCTAAAATAGCATATGCAAGGTAAGATCACGCTTTGCTTATAGGACGAAACGGATCAACTAGACATATAACCGCCTAGGAAAGTTGACCAGAGGTCTCGAACTAACAAACAAACCAGTATTGGACGGTACTTGACTACGGATAACACGGCTCCAAGAACCAACAGCGTCGGAGATTAATATGCCATGGCGCGCCCAAGCCCTAAAAGCCGAGAGGTTGGCGTTTCTGGGCATTTCTGGGCATTCATCAACTACGATCAAATTCATCTTCAAACCTCGGCTTCAGTACAACGATATCGCGAGAGTTGGGAGGAATCACTGGCCGTTCATGATTTTGATTTCGAAACAGAATTGACATGTGCTGATATGCTGCTGTCAAAATCGTCGATCCGATGCGCCTTTCCCCGGATTTCCCCTCGATTTCACTTTTCCGGCAGCGACCGGCAGCTGATCCGCAGGCACCGTCTGTAAGCTATCCACTCTAGGCGGGGCCCCCTAACAACGCGAGGGACCCGACAGCGCGCCCAACAACGCCAACATCATTTCAACTTCACACGAATGATTCATCAAAACTGGTGTGAAAAGTTTGATGAATACGATTCTATAAGTAGTCGCAAAGGGCTGAGGAACAGAAGCACAGCGCACAACCGGAGGTCACTTGAGCACCACTGGGTTGATACCTAATCGCGAAAGCTTTAATGACGTCACCTCCGACCTGCTCCAGAGCCTAGGCCACGATCTTTTATCCCAACAAGCCTTTACCATCCCAAACTTCAACCTTCTTCCCAAAAAGCAATAAACCACGCCTCCAAATACCCACCACCTCCTATCCCTCTCACGAACCCCCACCCACCGTTGTGGGCACCGGCTCCGGCGGCGCAACCCCCACCGTAACACTAGCACTCCCCGAACTATCCTGCCCCTCCACAGCAACAATCATATAATTATGCCTCCCCATCTTCAGCCCCACCTTTTCCCACGCCTTAAAATGCGTTCCCGTATTCACCGTCCCTCCCCCCGGTCTCTGCTCATACCTAATACTCCAATACTGGGCAAACGTGGCAGTCCCAATGATGCTGGGTTTATTGACTCTCTTCTTGGTCATGATCTGGTACGTCCCGCCGTCAGACGTGACGTTGCCAAGGATTTTTGCCTCCGGGTTGTCGGACGGGTGGTGGTCGCCGTGCGCTTCGATGATGTAGTATTCTACGAGCGGGGAGGTGGTCCAACCGTAGATGGCGAGGTAGGCGTTTCCGCCGGCGGTGGGGGAGAAGGTTGAGGTGTAGGTTACGTTTCTGTGGGTGGAGGAAAGGGGAGATGTCAGCCGCCGCCAGTGAAAAGCACGAAGCGGGAAAGAAAGTTGAAGGGAAAATTGGAAGGGGGAAAGAGGGAAAATGACTGACTTGCTACTACCAGGATTCCAACCCTTGCCAATGACAAAGTTCCCTTTGTCGCCGGACCAAGTCACGTCGAATTTGCCCTCGGCGCCGTTCTTGACGGTTAGCTTGGGCTTGCCGTCGCTCCAGTTGGACCAGAAGTAGTTGGCTGCTGGAGCGGAGGCCACGCCGATGATGGCGACCGAGACGGCAAGGAGGCCGGTGAGGAGAGATATGAAGGGAAACATATTGGCAGTCTTACTGATTTCTTCACAGTTTGTCAACGAGGAGGAGTTGCTACGGTCCCGGATTCCGGGATAACCAAGTGGGCTGGCTACTGTGGAAAGGGGTTCTGTTGACTTTATACCGCCCGTCTTCACCCTTCCCGGCATGCACTCGGCCTTTTCTGTCCATCCGGTCGGTGATATGAGACCGTTCAGACCAAACAAGTATCACCTCTAAACTGCCGATGGCGGGTGGCTAGTCCAAGACAGCCAAGGCTGCTCAGACTTCCTTTTCCTCTTATAACACTCCCTTGGTGTTATTGAAATCTATTCGGGGATGCGAATATCCCAGGCAGCTTGGCGGATTACGAGAAAAGGTGTCTGTCTGATGCGCACACAAACAAACAAACATGGGCCAACAACGGACTAGACGGACAGTTGGGTCTCACCCAGCCCAGTGCCATCCACACGCAAGCACTCTAAACTCTAAATCACAAACGAGTTTAGGCGGAGAAACCTTGGTCGGATGCATCCAGTCCGGATTCTGCAACTCCCGTCCTGCCGGTGCGATTGGCGACGATAGGCGGACTGGACTGGACGGGCGGTCATTTATACTGCCGGGTAATATCTGGGGTTGCAACTCATGCTGTCTACCTTACCCCCCGTACCTCATGCGTGCGCCTGTCTTTCCACGTTTTCTCCCGGCTCCCTCCCTCTTCTCATGCATCCCAATCAGGTGTTTACTATCTCTTATGTGGTCTTTTGTGGACCGAACGAGTGCCGTTCTTGGCTTCTCCTTGGAGCCATCCTTGCTTGCCCTTTCTCATATTCACTTCCAGGCTGCTGAGTTGCATGCCGTTCACAGCTTCCCGGTGGCTGCTAACTTGCTGGTCCTTGCTTTTTGAGAGAGGTGAAGGGGGGTCTTTAGGCAAATGCTCTTTGCCTCTTTATGTTCGGGGTCCACATCTGCACAGCCGGAGAAAGGAGGTCAGAGTCAGACACTCGCTCACTACTATACGGCCGCTTTCATTAGGTATCCAGAGAATGCACAAGGAATTCGTGTTCAAGGTTTTCGGGGTTGGATTATCATGTTTGCTACAAAAGCACGACTTGTTAAAAGAAACGGCGGGGCAAAGGGGTATTAGACATAAACGAACATTTTCATCATCAAACCTTAGACTACTAGACAGAAAGAAAGACGAGTGAGTGTCTTCCTTCCTCTGCCACCCATCCATCACTTCTTACTTCATCGGATGCCCCGCCATCCCCGGCAGCGCCTTCAACCACCCATCCGTATTCTCATTCACCACGCTCTTCACCGTACACTTATTCGCCTTATCAAACGCCTGCGTCTTCAATCCGTTGCACGTCGGCCCAAAGCACCCACTATCCATCGCATGCTGCAGCCTGTCTCCCTGCCACCCAAACACGTAATCGCCATGCTGTCCGTACCCCGTCGTGTCTCCATTGCTCAACACAAACGGCTGTTGGCTGCCGTCCGTAGGCCAGTCCGCCTTGTTGTTGAACTGACGAGTGTCCCACACGACTTCGTAGTGCACCTGCGGGATCTTGACTGGGTGGCTGGAAGGACACTTGGCGTCCACGACGGCGAACGGCGCAGGGCCCGAGGCCGGGTGGGCGACGTGCTCCGTGTGCGAAGGAGAATCTAGGTTCTTGCCGTCCCAGCAGATTGGGAAAATGACGCTCGACCGGATTCCGCCCGGGCAGGGCTGCTTGGGGAACGTCTCGGTGTCGCGCTGCGGGTCCTGGCAAGGGGCGTTGTTGTTGCCGCCAAAGTTGGCGCCCGTGTAGCACCTGAAGCAGGATTGCATGCTCCTGCCAAAACCCGGTGAGGTGCGGCGGTTGGCGTCTCCCGAAAACATGCGGAAGCCGGGCTTGAAGGCTGTCACGGTCTTGGGACCGGGAGCCGTGTAGTAAACGGTTATGCCGGCGTTGGCGGCGCCGATTTGGGTGTTGACCATTTGTGGCACGCGCTTGTAGGTGCCGTTGCGTGCGCGGAAGTAGATGTTGGCGGTCCAGTAGTTGGAGAAGTCCTCGGAAAAGCTGCAGGAGGTGCAGGTGGCGAGTTTTGAGATGTCGGCGTTGGGGCCGGAGGGCATGGTGGCGTTGAAGGCGTTCTGGTGGTTCCTATGTTAGTGTGGGCTTTACAGGGAGAAAAAGGGGAATGGACGTACGCCGCCAACGACTTGATGGACGTGTGAGGAAGGGAGCATGCCCGGTTCGACAAGTCTGCGGGAGTGTTAGTGCCCATTTGCTGCGATGCTTAAGTCTGGATCCAGGTAGAACTCACGGATCAATACGGTCAATGACTGCTTGCGAGCAGCCGAACCGCAGCATGTTCATCGAAAATCCACCACCTTGTGCCTGAACGGCGACCGCGAAGGAGAGAGCCCCAAGCCAGTACATGTTCACGATGATAATAATGCCTCAAGAGGAGCGATAGGCAGGGTAAGTGACGGAAAGCAATGTTTGAACTCAGAGAACTCTAGGACACGACAAACTGGATTGATAGAGAGCACAACCTTGGCTTTTAAACAGGTCCATCAAGCAATGAGCAGCCTGGCGTCATTGTCCATTCTGCTTCACTACCAGGCAGGAAACCCGATTCCGAACCTTTCACAAGTGCCGGGTCGTGACCAGTTCCGTAGTGGCGGGCATTGATATTGCAAAGCATTTATGCGTGCCTATCGGAGGCCGAGGTCTATATCGCGGTTGTCGATCGTAGGCATTTTGCCGGATCTTGATGCTGCGCTCCAGCCATGTGATATGGCCAGACGTCTGTTTCATATCACACATAGTGATGTCGGGAGAAGGGACGGAATGTGGAGGGTATGGTACCTGCCAGTCATCAGCAAGATGCATTCAATGGTCCAAAGGGCGGGGGCATGGAAGGGTAGGCAAACGAGATTACTCTCAGTATCCTCTTACTGACATCTACCGCTTTTTAATCGGGTGGGGTCACGGTACGAGTGGCGAAGAGATTCAAGATTTTCGTATATGTAATCTGTGAAGTAAAGACCGTTGGATTATCATCATCGTCGACTTCGGAGTTTGAACGTTGGACCTCGCCACATCACGCTGTTCACGACATTGTTCGGAATTTGGCCAACACCCGCACTTCATCTTGCCGCCGAGTTGCGATGGTCTTTTGATGGAAAGGAAAAAGGAAGTTCGAAACGCCGGGTTTTTGCATCTTGCCAGTCTGAGTTCAAGCACCACACAGAAGTGGAAGGAGTATCTCTCCCTCGTGCTTGCCTTCAGGTTGTGTGTCCCAGCGGCAGTTGTCGGCTGCAGTGGTTGTCACAGACCTCCCCGGCTACCAACGGATATTTCCGCAGCATTTATTTGGGAAAGCACGATGGTCGATGGACTATTCCATGTCCAGGCACTCTCGGCCCAACAGCTGGTGGCACTCGTACCTCCAGGTGGCGACGCCAATGATTTCGGTCAAATTTCGATTCCTTCGGTTCTTTCATGTGGCAGTGAATACTTCCAGATGCTGCAGGGCAGTTTTCCCTACTTGTGTGCAGCTGCATTCTTCTGATATCCGCGAGAAGGGTGCCCGGAGTCCGGTGCATGGCAATCATGCATTACTAGGCAGCACACACATCGAGAAAGTCCCCTTCGGGATCTGTTGGGTCGTGCATCTTCAATTGCGGACCTCATCGGCTCCGAGTAAGCCGCGTGGGTGGTGAGGACTATCAAGGCCTATAACATGGAGCAGACGTGGCCGGTGATGATGACCACCATTGCATTCCCCCGCTGCTTCCAGGACGATTGGGAAGACTTGCCACAAAACATGGGTTACGTTGTTAGAGCTCTCACGTCGTTGTTCATTATGGATTGTAAGTTTCAGGGCCGAACCTGCTCTGCGGATGAGAGCTGTAATTACCTCTATGATTGGATGAGAAGGTCGTTAAGCAATTCTGCATCCGTTTTCGTCCAACAGATGCTGCATCCTAAAGTTCAGATCCATGTGGGATGCCGAATATCATGTAGGTATTCTATAGCCAGGAGGCTCCGGAATCCATTTATGAATTGCGGTCGAGGTGCGTCAAAAGAACTTGTCGGACATAATGCTGCTTGTGCTTTCTGATCAACGGATATGCAGAACAAAAAAAAAAAAAAGAAAAAAAAAGAAAAAAAAAAGCCACGTTCACCATTCAAAAGACCGGTCATCAAAGGGTAAAAAAACTGACTCTGTCTCTCTTCTCCCACAAACCTTTTTTCTTTTCCATCACCACACTGCTCGTCTCCCGGTTGGTCCTTTCAAGGTCTGCCAATATCCAAAGGAAAAAGCATAGGTAACGACTTGAGATAACAAAGACCTGATCCCAAGAGCCATCACATTGTATCCTCTCTCAAGAAAAAATAATGTCGCAATCAATAGGCCAGTTGCACACTCCAGGCCTTCAAGAGCCCTTCCTTCGGCGCATGGCTACTTTCCCGGTTACGTTAGCCGCAATCCCCTTCAAACTGCTGTAAGTCATGTCCCCTCAGCCTCTTCCGATTTACTCTTCTTTTCTGCAGCGAGCCATGGCTGACTGATCACCCAATACCAGAAAGCAATGGATTGCACGGACAATACCTTCGGTCTGGCTCACATCCCTCCGTGGCCTCGGCAATCTCTGGGCCAGTGTCGCCGCCACATTCACCAACGGGATTTCCATGTATGGCCTCTCGCCTCTCAGCCGACCACCGGCCTTAAACAGTCCAGAACCACCTCCTACCAAAATGATGATTCTTTCCAGGCTCATTGACGACTTCCACGGGCAGCAATTTGTACGTCGAATCTCCCACCAAGCATCCTTCGATCACCATCGGCCCGACGCCCGTCAACGCCGATCCCAAATCCGCACGTTCGAAATATATGACTTGGAATACCGCTTGGTATTTCGTACCGTGCAAGGACAAAGGCCGCTCGTCCAAGGAGTACAGGTCCGGCCAAGGTTGTCTTTGGGAAGAATACAGTTGAAGAGGTCAAGTGGAGAGTCGCGGCTACGATTCATGACGGACGAACAATTCATTTATGGTGCGTCCGAGGAAATGACTGTTGATCATTACGCTCGTCAGGGCTCCGGCTACTTGATTGCCGCTGACTAGTGGAAAGACCACCACCAATAGTCAGGGAGACTTTGTATCCCTGACGAGTAAAGAGGAAACGGATGTCAAAAAGAGGTCATGGAAAAGACTTTATGGGAAATAGATGATGGATCACATGAATCATGGAAAAGGGACCAATGAAGAGACATCACGGGAAAACGATTGTGGGAAAGGGGTTATTATAAGGCGATCAGGAACAAGGGATTAAACGAAAGTAATTACATCTATGCAATCTATGCAAAGGTGATTATGGGAAAGCGATCACAGGAGACAGGGGAAGTGATCATAGGAGAAAAGAGAGGATGCATGCCTGGATGGGCGAGTGACATCATTGAAGGACTGTGAATGTCGCTGAGTAAATTGAACATGAGGAAGATAGTTTGCTTTGCGCGAGATCTGCTTGAAAAGCTGTCCAAAGAAATTGAGGTGCTGGGAAACGGATCTGATGGCCCTTTCTAGAGGGCCAGGCTTTGGAGGAGGTACTTGGGGACAAAGATCCGCCATCCAACGAAATCGCGATATTAGCAGCTGTTTGATTGGAAGAAGTCCTTAATGAGCATGAGGACACTTGAAAAAAAGGGTTCAGACCGTTCCCCGTGTTTCTCTCTAGAACTGTGAGATGTTCTCGTCGAGTGTCCCGAGTTTTGTACTGCATGCATTTTAAGTGGGTACCCGGCCCTCAAGGTACCCGCCGGACAGCATCCAATGCCTTTCCTTGATGACAAACAAGTGACCAACTGAATACCTAGTTGTAGGTACCTTCTACAACAAGCAGCTCATTGCTTCCCCTCCGATTACCAGGTACTTGTGATGGTCGTCTTACACGCCAGTGTGGGCAACGATGTGTCGCACGAAAGATGTGAAAAATCGTGGTTGACTGTTCTAGAGAGGAACAGAATCCAGCGCTCTCTGTCAACCTATCACTAATATACATGTGCGCGCGCAGTGTTGTGACCGGCATGCAGGAGCGTGTCGGGCACGGCGCTGGCACAAGGGGCTTGCTTGCCCGACTGGACAAGAGCCTCCTCCGGAAGGGGCCATGCCGGGATCTTCACAACAGGCCATTATGTCCCTCTTTTATTTCATCTGATAGAGGTAGAGGTATCTATCTCATTTTCCATCTCCTTCTCTTAGCAAATTCGATCCCAAGTGGAATCATTCTTCCAGAACGCCCCAAGTTTGCACTGCACTTTACAAGCGGCAAGGACTACTTTCTTCCGGAAGACCCACTTTTCCCGGACGACAGACAGCCGCCGCACGGCCGGCTTTGCCGACTGTCCACTATGGCAGTCGTGACCAAGCCTCCACCAAGTTACTGTACCTCTGGGGGACGTTAGGGGGTATTAGCGTCGAACAACAACTCCAGATTCTCATCCCGAGGCTCGACACGCGCTATTTCGACAAACGCCACTTCAACCACGTCGGGCAGAGTAACCCCGTACAGCAATTCGTTCCAACAAATTCTGGCAGATGAGGGAACCTACATGGATGACGGCCGCTCCAAGTTAGCCAACCTGGAAGGACTACGGAAAGAAAGAGATGTGAGGCGCTCGCTGGCACTATCACAATGCTCCGATGGCGAGATCGAGGACGTCATCAAAGCAAATTACAAAGCGGCCACGGAATCAGACATCGAACGCGATGTCATCATCGTCATCACCTTGAACCAATCAATTCATATTCCCATCCCGCAGTATTCTGTTGCGGACTGCCAGAACGCCCACAGCATAGCTCTCGCGGTACGAGGAATCGTCAAGCTCTTCCGTAATGTAGGGCGAGAGAACGAGGTCCACCGACAGATCCTTTCGTTCTCCGTTTCACACGACCATCACTAAGACGAATCTACGGCTACTATCCGGTCATCGATAGAAAGGATACCAAATACTACCGCTATCCGATCTATGTCCATTTATTTGACTTCACGGATATGGATGGCAAGGAGAAGTAGACAGCATACCGGTTTATCAAGAACTTTTACGACAGTTGGATGCCCGACCACTTCAAGAGCATCTTGTGTATCACTAGGTAGAGGTACATTAGCGAGCATTGAGTTATATTTCTCAGGATCAGGAGAACGGATGGAAGATAGGTTTCACGAACAAAGTACGTTGTGACCGGAAGTCTATATCTACGAGTTGTACATGTGTAGCCCTCAAAGATCTCTGCCGGGCCTTCTGGCGCTTGGTAACAACCGCTCCTCTTCGAGACCTGCATGACATGGCCATCAAAAAGGTGACTGAGCTCACAGAATATCTGCAGGTATGTTCCCTTCCTCCTATTGGCCAATCCCCTCTTACTCACAGCGTCGAGGCCGAAGTAGAAGCCGCTGAAGCGCGGCGAGCGCAAGAACGGCATGGCAACCTAGCTTGAGGGATAACTGAATTAACGTTTTGGTATGTCGCACTACAACTTCACGTCTTTCCTGACTTATGCCAACTCAGGCACGTCGCCGCCGGCGGCCCTGGTCACACCCATTACAGGCTCTGTCCCTCCAGCTCCCACCACGCCTGACTCCCACGCCGCCCCTACTCCTGCCGCTGGCTCTGTCCCTCCTGCTGCCGGCCCTGGCCCCTCCGATGTTGTCTCTGTCGCCAATGCCCTTACATCCTTACCTGAGTTCTCATCCCACGACAACTATGCTTGGGCAGTTTACCTTTTGATCCTCCAATGCGACGGACAATTGCCCTTAGTTTATGTTGGTTCGGGCACACACAAGACAATAGGCGTACACGACCGCTTCAACAACTACAGCCAAGGGGAGGGTTTTTCGAGTTATACCGGATACTTACTATGTGGGAACTCCGGGGACAAGGAAATTGGCAGCTGTTTGGCCGAAGAAGCGTTTACACCTACCCAAGTTTGGTTCGGCCAACATGGGCGGGAAGCCCGGGCTCCGACATTTCTTCCAGGTTGGCTTATTCTTCTATATGAAGAGGAAGTGGGAGAGGTGCCTACGTATTTGCGGTGCTATGTTTATGCTTACGGCTCTTGGTAACATACAAGAACTGGAGGTCCGAGGCCGAAGCTCGCCCATCCTAACAACAAACCGCACTCTCTCGACTTGGGTAAGCCTACAAACTTGGTTACTACTCCCCTATTCTCGTCAAAGTTGTATATTTAGTCTACTTTAGCGGTCATTGACATAGAGTCCGTTCCGCCCTCCAGGAAGCCACTACAGACCATGGAGAACACGAACCAGAGCCTTAGAAAGTGCGATTGCTCTACCGCTGTTGTTGAGCCAAGGGCTAGTGGAAGAACTCAACCGTAGAAGAGCTTCGTCAAGGATGCCAACTCTGGCGAGGGCGACTCCGAGGGCGACAAACTCGATCATGATCAAGATTTGGTCACAGTTCTATCAAAGACGGTGGACGACCAGACCGGCAGATGCATTGAGTGCAAGAAGGAGGGTAGAATGTGTGATTGCGATATTACGTTTATTGCGACTTGAAGTGATGGATCAGGACAGGAGGCACACAAGGCTGAGGGCCGATGATGATGGTGTTTTTGATTGGGGCGTATGAAATGGCCATTTTAGCTTTCCATTTCTTTTAGTAGCATCAGGGGAGATTCTTAGCATACCTACCTACCTAGGTACATACTCCCGAGGCACCTATTATACGCGCCGACCGCAAGCGATGGCTATAATCTGTCGATCTTCAACTAGTACAATCTCTTCTTGAATATCTCGCTTTCTGTTCCCTTTCTTGCGTCCTCCAACAACGGTTCCACATTCCGTTCTGCATCCACGTACTGCCCGCTCAACACCGCTGCTTCTTTTCCTATAGCAGCCAGCTTCACACAGACATCCGCGAAATCTTGCGCCCTGGTCTTAGCATTCTCTCCTCTTCTTCCAGCTTCCTTGATGCGGTCTACCATATTCCTCACCCCTTCGCTCTCCCGATAACTCTTCTCGTCCACACTGTCCTCCCTCTTTAAGATGCCAGTTTCCGGGCACCATAAAAAAGTTCCTGGCCCTTCTACCCCCAACCTCCCTCTCAAGCGTCTCATGAAACTTCAACAAGCCCGTCTTGGAAACATTATACGTCGCCATAAACGGCACCGGCACCACAGCATTTCTGCTCCCCACGCTCATAATACACCCCTCCCCGGCAGCCAACATTCCCGGCAAGAACTGATACGTCCACGCCACAGGCCCCGTCACGTATGTAGCGATTACTTTATTTCAGCTCTCCATCCCTTCTAGGTCATTCCTCCCTACTAGCAGGACCGTATTTCCCTCCTCCCCCACCCCATCTTCAAACGAGAAAAAGGTGCCCTCGGAGTCTTGGGAGGAAGAATAGGAAGTCTGGAACTCGATCGCCTCCACCCTCGCCACCCCGGCATTATTTACCAACACCGTAACCGGCTGATCGACCCATTCGCGTATGTCCCGCTCTAGTTGAGCAAAGGCCGAAGGGGAGGTGACGTCGCAGATGAAGTCGCGTGCGCAGTCGGGGGTGGTCGGGAAATCGAGAGAGGAAGTGGAGGCATTGATGAGGGAGGCGACGGTGTGACTGGAGGAGTCAGGGTCGGGATTGGAACCGGCGGGGCCGAGAGGGTAGGAACGCGATACGCAGGCTACGAAGCATCCGGCGCGGGCGAAGGCGAAGGCCACGGTAGGGAGCGGCCGATGCCGTGGCCGGCGCCGGTTATGAGGGCTGTTTTACCGGAGAGGGGGAAGGTGGGGAGGGGTCACGGTGAGGCAGGTGAGGGAGGAAATTGGGGAGAGGTGTTGGCCATTGTGCCTTCCGTGATCAGATGCGCTGGTGGTAAGAGTCTTGAGACAAGATGGGAGGGGTGATGGTGCCAGTGGCTCTTGCTGCGAATGGGATGTTCAAACTCACGGGAGCCGAAAAAGCGAAGGAAAGAACAAAAAGTCGGCCTTCAAATTGCATACATTGCGGGGTACTTCCCTTACATCAAGGCGGCAACAATGCGCGGAAAAGGTACGGGTGCAGGTCTTAACCTGCCGGTACCCGCCCTTGCAGCTGGCTTTAGGATTGAGTGCTGACGGCGTTGGGTTGAGTTTCCACAAGAAGGCTCCATGTGGACATATTCTTTGCCATTTCAATACGGCATTTGTTATATCAGATTGGATAACCAATTCCATCGGGGGACGTGATTAGCACCACCGGCAGACGTCGAGATTCAGACCGGGATACAATGGGCGCAAGCGCCGAGGTGGGTCCCGGAGCCGGAGTGGGGACACGGCAGCCCACTTCTCTGATCAGGAAGGCCAAGTCGGAGTCCAACGGGGCAGTCGCGGACAGTGTGCATCAGTGACCACAATTCGACATCCACCAAAACGATGCCTGACGAGCTCCGAAAGCGGGTAGAAAAGATCAACAACACCCACCAGCGTTATCAACGACGATGACGGCCGAGTTTAATGAGTTGGCTCGACTCGTCACATCCAAGAGGGGCAATAACGACGGTTATTAACACCCGAGCCCTCTCCTCCGGCCGAATTTGAATGCCAGCCAGTCCAGTCCTTGCAATGGCCGCACCGATGCGATTCGATCGGACCAACAAGGCCATTCTTAGCATTGAGCTACCGGCTGGCTGAATCTGACAGACGCCCGCCGGCGATGGGCAAAAAGATAAATCGTCATTACACAGGCCTCCAGCTGGGTGGACAGCGCTCATCAACCCTACCACTCAGCGGCCGAGAAACAGTGGGAAGCCAACCGAGGCGCCGTCCATCGCTGTGCTGCCCCGCGAGTGGGAGCCAATCAGAGCGCCGGAGGCCGCTTTTACACGTTGAGTGGCTTCGCTGGTCTTTGCCGCTCCGCCAGTGACGGTGGTCCCTACTGATTAACAAATCCTAAAAAGCATTCCGAAGTGGCCTGGCCCTTGTTCTCTCCGGTCGAGTCCCTGAGCTGACTGGACATGGAAATTTTTGCGGTGCGGCGGAGTCAGTGATATCGGGAGACTTGTCAGATCATGATGTAAACAATGGGCGGGTCCGGTCTCGTTCGATTGAGTCCCAATGTCTGCCGAACCGGATCCCGGAGTTGCACCAAAAACAACCGATCGTTTATCTTTCCTAGCTTACCAGTCTGTTGGATTCTTCGTCCCATTCTTCTCTCTTTTTTTTTTGTCTTTTTGCTTTTGCTGGGCTGCTGGGCAGACAACGTTCATTAACTTTCCTGTCCAGTCAACCCTGTCTTTCCCATGGTGATGCGAGAACACATGGACCGTGAAGACCTCTAACCAAGTTCCCTCTTTCTCACCAAAGTCATCATGTTTCGTTACTAAGGAGTCCACATAACCTCCACATACCGGGTACAAACTCCATCACTACAACAGACCGGGTACACATTCCGTCCATCACAAACCCCATCGCCACCGTAACCATGGCTGCAGGTTGGACAATCCAAGACATCCCGGCCATGGTGCCGCCGGAGGGTCAGATACCCAACTTTGTCAATCCGGAGACTATGCATCCTGTCGTGCTTGGGGTTGCCATTGGGACCATGGTCTTGATGGTCATAGCACTGGTCGTACGAATCTTCACCAAGGCCTTCCTGCTACGAGCAGTGAAGATTGAAGATTACTGCGCCATCTTGGCCACGGTATGGACACTGGACTAGCACATGACAACCAGATACTAACCAGAACGCAGGCCGGCATCATCCTTTGGGAATCCATCTTCATTTATCAATCCAAGAATGGTTTCTCCCGTCATCTCTGGAACGTTCGCTTCGTCGATATCGATAATCTCTCATACGTCAGTACCAGTCAACACCATTCCTGTCGGTATCCGCCAACTTACTGACACATCGCAGTGGAACTACCTCGCCGAAATATCCTATGCTTCCACGATGTTCCTCGCCAAGTCGTCGATCCTCTTCCAGTTCAAACGCATCTTCTGCCCCGGCTCCCGACGAGATTCCATCTGGTGGTGCATCCACATCCTCCTGTTCCTCAACGCCGGCCATTCATTCTCCGCCATCTTCACCTATACGTTCCAGTGTACGCCCCGCGAGAAGGCATGGAAGCCTTTGATGGATGGACATTGCATCAACATTGCGGCGGCGATTATCTTCGGAGGAGCGATGAACCTGTTTCTGGATTTGGGCATGTTGATCACCCCTATTTGGGCGATCTTTCGGTTGAACTTGCCTACGAGGAGGAAGGTTGGCGTTTCGGCGGTGTTCGCCGTCGGTATCTTGTAGGTTTCAAGACGATGTGTCCCTTCCCATCTTATCTACTAACACAGAAGCATCAGAACCTGCGCCATAGCAACTGTTGGCGTTGTCGTCCGCATTCCCCTCCTTTCCGACCCCGACCTAACCTGGATCATCACCAAAGTCGGCATTTGGACAATGATCGAGTACTGCGGCACCATCCTCGTTGGATGCATGCCCTCTTTCCCTCGCTTCTTTCTTTTCCTACGGGGCAAGGAGCCATCAATCACCAACAACGCCACCCGTGGATCTTACACCACCCGATCAAGACCGAAGACGGCCGGAAGCATGAAGTCGAACGCGACAGTAAAGAGGCCATGGACAGGTCACAGTCACTCAATGAGCACGAGGACCGTAAACTCCCACACAAACAAGGAATCTAATGCGACCACAGCTGTGGGAGTTCCCAGTCCTCAATCCCAATCATCAACAAAGAGGTTGATGTCCCCGACCCAGAGCATTACCTCCAGCAACACCTTTGTCAGTCCGATAAGCCCGATGTCCCCGGTCTACGGGTCGCCAATCAACAACAAATACAGCAACTATAACAGCAGGAGGAGGGACTCAGATATGGGAATGGGTCTCCATGTAGGAGTGGGCATCGCCATCTCAACCGACCGCTACGAAGAACCCTTTTCCAGTCCGCCTCGCACACCGCGCAGGCCAAGCTACGGCCACGGTTATGGCGATTTGGAAAGAGGGTATGGAGGATACGGCCCAGGACCTGGGCCAGCGGTGACAAGACCGCGACAAGCAAGTCATGGCACGATAAGGAGCAACAGAAGTGTCCAGTCGCAAACGCAGAGGTATCACAGCAGGTGGAACTCTTCGGTATCAGCGGTGTCGGATATGTCGGGGTCGCTTGGGAGTCGTTATGGAATTGGGACGTACTATGAGGAGGCGAGTGGGGAGGATGATTGGTCGCCTTTGGATGGTCCAACGGGAGGATATCTACCTGTACCGGGCGGGATGATTTAATGGGGGCCTGCGCTGGACGTAGGCGGATTTGGATCTGGTGGGAAAATGAGAATAAAGTTACAAAGGCCTTTTTCTTTCGTTCTTTGGTATACTACACTATACTACCTAGATGTTAGCATCGCTTGCTTTCTCTTTCACTTCAATATGATACCCTCCTTTTTTTGGCCTTGTAGACGTTTGGTCCATTGAATTTTCCTGTTGAACTTTCGTGCGACATACCGTGCCTGATGTTCACAATCGTGATCGGATCAGCAAGGACAAGTGGTCGGTTTGGTAACGAAGGTACAACGCAGTAGTTGGACACTCGAGCACAGCGATACAACCATCTTGGTCCGAACCATGAGACTGTTAATTATCAGACACAGGAAGTTCCAGACGTTATTGATTTCCCTTTTTTTTAAAGAATCTCTTATTACTGCAAGTTGAGTCACGATGAGGAAGTTGCTCGCAAAAGTCACTCCATGGTCGGGCAGCGTGCACGTACCACCCAGCCGAGCCCAAAATGTAGCTGCCTAGATGTACGCGTGTACCTGCCGGCAGGAACGGTACCCGTATGTCTAGTGCCTACTTACCTCTACCTGTCCATTAATCTGAGCTTCCCACCTCATTCTCTGCCTTTTATCGCCAACAGGAAATCTTTTTTTTTCGTTTCGATTTTACATCAACGATCGATCCTCGCATAAGTCCGGCCTTCCGTCCCAAGCCCGCACACAGTCCAGCACCACACCACTCTACACTCGCTACCTTATCTCCCCCACTGACGTACCGACGTTCTGGTCCCCAGCATCGCAGCGGGCATCGAAGCGAAGCGAACCCTCACCAATCTCAGCTCCCCTCCCGAGCTGTATAAATATCGATGACACGGGCAGCCATGACCGGTCTCCTCCAAACCGACGACCTCCTCTCTCAAGAGGAGCTCCTCTGCTATAAACCCGCCGACGAGATCTACCACTCCTACTGCAAAGCCGGCCGCGACCAAGACTTGGTGGTTGCCGTTACCTGGATCATCATCTACATGCTCCTTATTCTCTTGGTTGGGATCTTTCTTTGGGTGAATACGAGGGGTTGGGACCTCCCTCGGAGTAGTATGGGACGTGAGGGTGGGGACCTTGAGGGGCAAGCGTACAGCGACATTGAGAAGGATCAAGGACACGGGCAGGATAACCGATCGGACCCCATTGAAGCTTTCGTGGAAGAGATCCGCAGGTTGGCGGTAGAGGAGAAGATACCGTGGGAGACATATCAGGTCGTGGAAAGGGTTCGAAGGGAGCGGGAGCAGGCACGGGGTGTTAGGGAAGGGAGTGGTGGTGGTGATTGTGAGGATACTGCATCCGCCAATGTGGCGAAACCGGCACGACGAGGAGAGCAGAATCAGGACATAGCGGCATAAGAGGTGGATAGCCGGATAGAAACTGCGGAGAGGAGGCTTTTTGAGACTGTGTATCACCGATTGTATTTTTTCAGCTGCCAACTAGGATTTACTGATGCTAGCCTCAACCCCACAGGCAATGTCCTCCTGAACTTCTCGCTGAGTGGACTTGATGGGCACTACGACGAGACCTCGATAGAGGACGACAGAGGACTTGGAAATCAGCGGCTCATGAAGACGATTGACCTCTACGAGCGCTGAAGCTGGTTACCTGAGGGAGAGGGTATGCGAGGAGAACACGGTTGTCTGGTGCTTCCGCCTGTTCCGCCCAGAGATGTTAAGTATACCAAGAGATGCTCGATTTAGAGTTCCAAGTTCGTCCACGACTGAGCAGAACATAGATACCTCCATAGATGAGTCAACCAGAAGTTGCTTTGGTTATGAGGCAAAGGTGGAAGCAGATAGTGTTGAAGGAGACGGACAATTTATTAGTAGTTTAGCGTACCCCAATCCATATATATAGAACTTCTCTAATCTCTATCCAGAGATAGTTCACTTGTCGAAGGTGTCAATCCTATATAGTTTGCACTTTGCAGTGAAACGCTGGCAAATTATCTGCCCCGGTTGGGATATAGTACGGGCACTCGGGTTAGTTCACATCTCTGGAAAGATTTCTCCGTGTACCATCAGGGGCAGCTTTAGTCTGTTTATCTGTAAGGTGTTTTAGATGAACACTCCACCTCAGAAACGTCCTTGAGGGCCGTTTTTCCCCAAGATGCTCGGTTGGGCTCCGGCTGGGAAGGCTGCCCTGTGTTTTAGCTCGCCTGAAAACATAGTTCCTTTGTCTGGTGCGGTTTGGTTGTACTTCTTCCCACCTTCCTCCGCAACGGCAACCGTTATCGAGGGCTCTCAAGCGAACGAGGTCCACGACCCGAGCCTGCACCCATGAAGACTACATACAGCTCCGCACTGCACAAGCTAGAGGTAAGTGCTAAGCAGTGAGCACCATAGCCACACCTCACCTCTAGTACAGACAAGGCCGATCTAAAGGGCAGATAGCATCGAGGAAGAAAGTCCGACTGCATGGTCATGATATCGATGTAGACATCTGCTATACATTGTCAATGAACCGAAGTGCAATACCTAGGTTTCACACATGATATCGGGTAGACTTACTCCTGCACCACCGCTGTGCAATCGGCTTGGACCTTTTGATGTCCAGAAAGTTCTTTACAAACCACTGACAGCATGACACCGAAAGCAACAAAGCGCAAATTCGGACCTTCTTCGCAAACAGGTGGAAGAGCGACGGTGGAGATGACGAGTTCTTCCATGTCTTTCAAAGACTTCGGCGGCGGCATTGAGTTTTTTTTTAGGCACCTATCCTCTCTTTGATAAGAGGAAGGGCACGACTTCTCCACTGAGTAAAGTTGTTCTCGTACTTCTTGATAATGCCATCTTGGGTGTATCCGAATCGGGAAAAGACATCGTTTCTTCGTTGTTCGTCTGCGCTGTCCCATTTTGTCTGTCTTGGTTTGGCTGTTGCCTTTGAGAAGTAAGGTAAGTGAATCATACCTCTACGCATTCGAGTCATTCTTGCTGTTTACCGAACGATCGCGCTGACTTTGGTAGAAAAACGATGTTATTTGTGATAACCGCTATCCATGCCAATACAAATGGAAACCCTTCCTTCTTGATTTATAATTGATCAACATTGATTTTGATGAAAACACGCTTCCTTTCAAGTTCCTCAACTTCACATTTCAGTTGGGACTGTCAACAACACTCCAAGGATGCATAAGCGGGCTTTCGCAGAATGGAAGCCCCCGAGTCGTCGAACTTCATCTGGAGGAACTACACACGGAGAATCACCTGGATCCAGCAATTTACGTAGGATCTAGCGCGAGGCTTTAGATAAATGGCACAAGAAAGATGCTCGCTGCAAGAGCGACGACGCACCCATCCCAATCGACGAAGGCCCGCAAATGAGTCAATTCATTGGGGCCCTCATGGAGTATCCTGATATGTCCGAAGAAGAGATGGGGCAGAACAAAACAATGGACAAATATGCAAGGTGGAAGGCTGCCGGGCTCGGAGTCAAAGGTCGCTTGAAGTGGCGGCTGGCGAGGTATTTTTCGAAAGCGACGTTTTTGTCTCTGACGATGAGGAGACCCGACTTTTGACTCCAGCAGAAGCCGCCGCTGGAGGAGAAATTCGGAGGGAACAAACGACCTGTATCTACACTCTATAGACCTCAATACTAGTTTTACGTTTTCAAGTCTTCTCGTCCCTCCCCTCCTGCAAAGCAACTGTCGCGACACTGGGGTGTGTCGACAAGAAGACTCCTTCATTTCGCTGTCGAAGCTGACGAGTCAGCATAACGTTAAGCCGATTCTCGTCCGAAACGAAACCGGCGCTAACACCTTCCTTAGTACCGGGCTGTATTGATGGAGCGTCGGGAGCCTTTTCAGCTCATCCATGGTCGGGGGTTCGCGGCGAGATAGCAGAGCGGCAAAATCCGGTACGACTGCGATGTCATCTGCGAAGCAGTCCCATGCCGCACGGTCCGCAAATAGTTGCGGATAACTTGGCTCGGACGGTCTTCTGAGAAGGAAAAGAAGGCCTAACTCTCTTCCAACACATTGACCAGTTTCTCGACCATTGTCGGCGGGAGCTGTTTGACATCGCCAGCAAGTATAATCGGCCTCAGGGTATTGTGACGGCCTGGTCATCCGTCGCAACTATATAAGACCACTTGAGCGACCGAACTGCCAGCTTCGGTTACTTGTATCCTTTTGCAGGAATATGGCCTGGTTAGTGTAGTGGTCTGCCACCGCCGTGACACTTGTCACGGCGAATAGAGGGAAGGAATGCGATAAAGCGACAATGACCCTACTATTGAATGAAGATCGAAAGATGAAGAAAAAGAAAAACTAGAATACAAAGGATGGCTGCGGCGCAAAGGATATACTGTGCGCTGCCAATAACCATGCAGCCATGGGAGCAATGCTGACCAGCGGTTGAGCCGCGCCGTCACAGGTATTGCCCCTCTCTTCGGACTTTGGAGGGGGTGGAAGGCCATCCTCCCTCCCATTTCTTCCTCCCCCTCTCTCTCCCTCCTCCACGCGCGTTGTTAACTTGTGTAGCACCACCATGGCCACCCTCACCGACGCCCAACGCCAGCTCCTCCGCGACCATCGGGCTGCTGTCCTTCACGTCGATAACGGGTATGTATGTCCCTTGCTGCCGTCTCTAACGCCCTGACGCTAACACTCCCTAGCGAGGCCCGTGAAGCTCCATGCGCCCATTCCACATGGCGCGCCGTGGATGAGGTCGTGGCCCTCCCTCAGGCTGCCCCGGCCGCCTTCGTCATATCAGCTTTGGCGGCATTGACTTGGTGGGGCCACTGCTGGCAATGGCGGTCGTAGTGGCACTTGTAGGCCCAGGACAACGTGCTCAGCCGACCTTGGCCTAGGGGATAAATAGTGTAGCGGTCTCGCTGCTCCCGTTGGTGTAGCTTGGGCTCTACGTACGTCCCTGCTACCTTCTGTTGGTAGTCGAGGGTGAGGTTGGGGTCGTCCAAATTTTGGTGCGGTCAAAAACAGCGCTCGAGTTGACATA
Source organism: Neurospora sp. FGSC 26632 (assembly GCA_009804965.1). Classification (NCBI taxonomy): domain Eukaryota; kingdom Fungi; phylum Ascomycota; class Sordariomycetes; order Sordariales; family Sordariaceae; genus Neurospora; species Neurospora sp. FGSC 26632. The sequence goes on along the minus strand of RAOH01000225.1, from coordinate 18,863 downwards.
CCCAGATGTAAGTCATATACACATGGTACCGAAATCAAGATTTTCTACACCACCACCGGCGCAGCCGCCACCACACCGCAGCCACCGCAGCCGCCATTAGCGCCGACGCTGCCAGTGACTTCGAAAAAGTCATAAAGATTTTGACGGGCGAGTTGACGTGGGCGTTCTGGATTGCCGTGGGCAACCTTGTATTGGCAGTGGTGACCGTGGTGATAAAGCTTGATGAAAACCGACATCGGAGGCAAAACAGAAGGGAGGAGAGGGACATGGAGAGGGCGAGGGCGATGCTGTCCATAGAAGTTTCAGCGAACCCTACAGAATTAGGGGTGCCGAAAAAGCAGTGGACGTCGAGCGTATCCCCAAAGGCCTGTGTTGCCTCACTGAACGACACAACCGCAAACATGCATGTCTTGTCGAAGATGGATGCTCACCACCGGCGCCTCGGCATCAGAACTAGCGTCGGGAGCGCGTGTATGGGCTTGCCGCAATCGGCAATGCTCTTGAGTTCCGCGTGGTAGTGGTAAGATAGGTAATAGTCTTACCAGTACTAACTTCGTTGGCCCAGCATGGCGCATTTGTGAGGGGATTGCTCTAGCCGGCTGGAAGGAGGCCTTGCGTTGAAAGGGGATATAGACATCTTCCGTCTCAAACCAAGTAAAAGGAATCATCCGATGTTCATATGAGAAACTTCAGCTCTTGGAGCATTTCTTCGAGATATTATCTGGAATTTTCAAAACATATCCATTGATCCGACGCGTCTCGTCGATATCTTTCATCGCTTCTAGTTATATCGCTTGAAAACTTGCCTTTGCCGTCTTTGCACTTTGCTCTTTCTTCCACAAACTGACGTAAGGGACAGACATAACACAGGAGGAGCATCTATAAGCGGAACAGCCTCCGGTGCAGATGATGTGGCCACAACCGGGATCAGGACCTTCATATCTTTTCTTGATTTCTTCATGGAGCAGGCAGGTTGTTTAGAGGGAACTCGTGTTCGACAAAGTCGTCGTAGGCCATCATTCCAGTAAAAAGATGTAAAAGGGTTGGAGTTACCTCGTTTGGAGGGCTGCCCATTTCATAAATCTGTTCGAAGGCGGCCTCTTTCGCCTCCTCGTAGTGGATATGAATCCTTTGCGAGCAATCAGCTCGCGCTGCATTTCTTGAGTGCATGACTCAATACGTCTTTTTATTTCGTCGCTGGCGAGGTCCAGACCTATGGATGTCAAAGAACCTGAGAGTAGACGACTTTGACCGCTTTGACCTGAGCCGTAAGTACCCCATATCATCCCATTGAACTAGCTGCGAATTGGAAGCTAACTATCGCTAGTCTTTGTGGCTCTTAACCTGGCACTTCCGAAGAGTTCCCCTCGTAAGAAATGGAACATCAAGAAGACGAAAATTGATGCCGTGCGCGAGTACTTGCAGTGGAAGGACGAGCAGCCCCCCTACAAAGAAAATAAAGCTGTCAGACGTCGAAGCTACCCCCCGCTGGCAACCTAGATCCCGAAAGATGTGCATCCCAAGAGGACGGAACGCATTAGAATGACATTTTGGTTGTTTCTTTTGATCGTATCAAAGTTCGCTCAAGTTCAACCGGCGAGCACATACACAAGATGTTGCCCTTGTGTAATAATGATGAGGAGGAGGGGCAGCCAGAGGAGCAGCCAGACCAGCCGCAGCAACAGCAGCAGCAACATGAAGAGGAGCAACAGCAGCCGCAAGAAGAGGAGGAGCCCTTGTGTAACATTGAATGATACCCGCCGGGTTTTTCAGTTTTTCGTTGCTGTTGGGATCTTGTTCAGTTTTTTTGACGATCCCTCCTCCATTGCCAACTCGTTTTGCTGGTCATTTTTCTGATCTCTAACCATATATACACTGACATACTGACCATCGTCGCAGGAACCACAAGAACCACCATGTCTCCCATTTCGCCTGGTGCGGCAGAAGGAATTTCTTGCCGTAAAGCGAAGAGGGGTTATCCGCGGGATCCCCCAATGTCCAGTTCGCCCATCCCTCCTCCTTGTAATGCTCGTGCAGAACACCAATATCATGACTTTTTATGTCTGTCGTAGGAGGAGGATCGGGAATGGCGTCACGAGAAACAGGTGTGTTCCTCCCCCACGTCTCCATTGCGGCGTAGACTGCGATATGGTCTGGCAGAATCTTCCAGAGCGGATGGCGCCTCTGAATCATGCGCGCCATATCGTGGCGAACCTTGAGGCGCGCCTCTACCAACTTTTGGGCATCACCCTCCTAAAACGTATCCGGGTTGTTGGCAGAGGCGGCCAGGTGGTGGAGCACTTGTGGGTTGCGCTCCTACCGACGCCCCTGCTCCCGCACGTACTCGTCGAAGATCGCCTTCAGCAATGTCGCCACCATACGGAGCCAGACAAACCTCCGCACCGGCCGAACCACCTACATTGCCGGCGTTGAAACCAACCATCCCGAGCTCGCCGCCGATGAGTACATCGTTGTACTCGGCCCCGAGTTTGCCGTCCAAATGCCATCCGAAAGTCGGTCATATTGTCAAACAGGTCGTCAGATTGCTCGCGTATCACCATATATCCCAGTTGGCCCGGCGGGAGGAAGATTTTTGCTGTCGTGTCCAAGTTCTTAAGGGGGCGCAGGTGTAGCGGACTCCGGAATTGCTGCGCCCTTTGCTGGTACAGCAGCCCGATAGTAGAAGCTAGCGAATTGATATCCATTTTGGGGATATCCCACGCTTTGAGGTCTTTGCTGAGCTTGAGGATCTTGGCGTTGAGATTCTTAGAGATGTCTCTCTTCTCTCCTAACTGTTGGTAAACATGCGAGCCCAGTTGAAAGTATGCCCATTTCGCCGCCATCGCCGCCGCCGCCGTCGCTCTCGAGACCTCGGTCAAGGTCCTCACCGGGGTGGTTGGCGCGGTCGGCTACGTGGTTGACATTGCTTCACATTTCAGTTGGGACTATGAATAACATTCTAAGGAACGGTTCCCTAACTCCAATTGTGTCTCGTTACACTCATACTAGTACCGAAACAGGTTCCCCGAATATATCGTATGCCTATTGCTCCGCGGTCACAGAAGAGGCAAAATTCGCGGTTACACCGTTCGACAGAAGTTTGGCTAATGGCATAATACAACAGGTCATTGACAAAGACATCGAGAGGCGCATCAAGCGAAACCTGGACGGTCAAGCGATCGGCCAAGCTGACACGCAACAAGACGTATTCAAGCGGATCCTAGACGCTACAGTAATGAACAAATTGCCAACCTCAAGGGCGAGTTGGAACAATCTAACACCGAGAATCAGAGACTGAAGACAAAGGCGGAAGAGACGCTACAACAGCTCAAGAATGCCGAGAAAGAGGCTGCCAGCCAAGCCCGCAAGCTTGAGAAAAGGATCGAAGTGCTGCAGTCGAAACAATCCGATTCGAGCCTTCGGGCCACGATCTCGACCATTGCCTGGCCAGGGGAACGGCCGCATAACCCCAGTAAGCCATCTGATGGTGAAAGCCGCTATCTATGCTATGAGGGACAAGGACTCGATCGTGGAGATCCGGAAGAGCATGGAGAGAGAGCACCCTTCAACAAACCGGGGCTGATCTCGCCCGCCGCTGGCTCTACGGCCAGTACATGTTTGAGGCCCGCTACGGCAATGAGGTTCGGGATAGCCGTCATCGCTAGTCGTGGTGGGAAGGTGTTCTTTGAGTTGGAGAGTTGGAGGGGGCGATTGCCGGCATACTCAACATAAGCCTTGTAGCCCTTGTGGACGAGGCTTCCCACGATCATTGTGTTTGTCAGCTCTTGGTTATCTTCATCCTCCCCACTCCAGTGGGCTGAAGAGGACCCGTGGCTGATCATGTCAACCAAAAAACTCCCGCTACCACGGCTTTCCCTTCTAGGAACGGATGACACCGAGTAGATTGCGTACTCGCGAACCCAAGTCCAACGGCAACAGAGAGCGGGCTGTAAGTGTCGGGTGCAGGGTGAGAATGCTGATAGGAAGGGACGCCTTCCGCTTTACCACAAGCGGCATGCGAAGAGAATCACTCGTATGGCAACAATGATCCGCAATTGTTGCTCGTCAAGGTTGCGTTTACAAAGTTTTTGTCTTCATAAGTGCAAAGCCCGTAAGCTAAGGCGGTTTCCAGGATCAGGAATAGCGAACGGGTTGGGTATAAACCAGCGAGCCCAGTAAGCCTCCTTTGGGTAAGGAGTTGTAGGAGTTCACTTGTGCGTTGACGACGTTTGGAGTCGGATGGGGTTATCACTTGCGCCGGACTCTAGAATAAAAGCGATAACGAGGAAGAGACGCTCCATGACAGCGTCGACGTTATTGCTTCCATTCCAGAGTCCGGCACAATTGACAACCCCATCCGACTCCAAATGTTGACAACGCACAAGTGAACTCCTACCTCCCCAAGGGCAATCTGGTCAATTTGAAACAATGCAGAGAATATTAGCATGGCCCCTGCACTAAGGATGACACGCTACCTACTCAAAGAAACGCTACCAAAAATCAACACTTTCTTTGCGAGATGAGATAGTGTACCCGTTTTCAAAAGCGGTGGTCGTCAACGATGACAAATTCTTAGGTACCCTTGTCATAGTCCCTAAACGTGTCGTGTACGCCACATGGTGTCGGTGTCGGCGGGTGTATCATAAATGTTAGGAGAGGTGTATATCGCTAAGAGTGTTGTCTGTGGGGAAGAAAGAAAGGAGTAAAGGCGAAGTGATGAGTTTTTTCAACTCTCGGCAAAAGCCGTTTCTGATCTGCAATTGAGCCAGAACGTCTCGCTTGGTGAGCATATGCTCTCTTTCGCTGTGCGTTTGCACTCCGCCCGAGTGTTCCAAGGAATGCCGGGTGAATGCTGGGCGTCGATCAAGTCGGCGATGACCCTTTTTCTTCGCATCCTTGGAGCCGACGAGATCCGCAGCGCTCATCGTGATATTTGTGTCTCGCCCTGGTGGTGATGGTACCGTAACGTGTGTGTGTTTGGGGTTACCGGCGTGGTGAACTTGGAAGGTGATCGTGTTCTCAGGTCGGTGTCAGGTGACTGTGACCGCGACAGAGACGATCTGGGTGTGTTGGGCGGGGTAGGAAGGCCGGGTTGAAGGTAATTCGTGGGTCGCCTATAGGATGAAACCCAGTGTTGAAGTAGTTGAGTCCCTCGTCGGGCCTTTGCGAGCAGAGCGTTCCGCGTTGGGTCTGTTCGCCGCCTTGCCTCCTGGTTCATGAGCACTGCCAGCGCTGGCTCTGAGAATCTCGGGAACGGGCCATAGTGGTCTTCTTATGACGACGGGACGTTTCGGGGTGATTCCGATGTCCCAATGTCGGAAGGTGGTTGTTTGATGGCTGTTGCTTTGGGCTTGGGGGCAATATGTAGACTGAAAGTGCTTTTGGAAAGTGGCGGCGGTGAGATCATGGAACTCGACATCCCGCCGCCATGTTTTTACAAACACTGCGAGCTCGTGAAGAAAAACTTGAATCCGGATTCCGAGATTTATGCAGTAAACCGATCGGAAATACCGGTAACACTCGGCAGAGGAAACACATCATCACGGCCCCACAAAGCCTCAAAACGGCGCGGAAGCCACAAAGTCAAAACCGGCTGGACATCGTTAGGCTTCACTGCAGTTGCATTTCCCCTCGCATCCCACCCCCAAAAACTTTGGCAAAAAAAAAAAAGAAGTCTCCTTCGGTAAGGATCGAACTTACAGCCTCCAGATTAACAGTCTGACGCGCTAGCCAATTGCGCCACGAAGGAATAATGCTCAGCCAAACCATTTCGCCACGGATTAACCCGCGATTTGGCGGCCAAGCGACTTTGTGTATTTCTCTAGCCTAGACCTGGTGCTTATATACCCCAACTTGGACGTTCGGAGTTGTGAACAGTCCCAATTCACAGCTTCATTTACTACTCACTGTGCAAGAGAACGAACGAACGGCGGGCTCATTTCAAGTTCCCTTCAAGTTGTCTATTGACATTTATTTAATTTTGCCTTTGCCTAGGTTTCCCTTTGCTTCTATCTATCTATCTATCCATGATAAAGGAGAAAGCGATCTATCTGTACTACCATTCAATTTCTTTTCTCTTTCTGCTTTCAGTTCCGTTCTTGACTTCTTCCTGTGTGTGTACGGTACTTATCCGTCCAATATCGGCTTATCGCTTCGCAGTTCGCACCTCACATCCTGGTCTCTAAGTCGTTCGTTCGTTCATTCGTTCGTCCTTCATCTCGACTCACTCTGTCTACCTCTAGCGACAGACAGCACCTTTTGATGCACCGACTTTAGGCCGACGAAAGAAGACATGAGGGATGATTTAGTTGAGTGGGATGAAGGGCTCTTCTCTTCACGTCTACTATTTATCTATGGCTTTCTTCATTCCATACCTTACAAAGCTCCGATGCAGGTACCCTTTCACCCTTTTACCCTTTCTTCATCATTCTTCAACTCCCTGGTGATCCTGTCCTCCTCCCTTGCTTCCACCCATCTGCTCATCTACTCTACTGAACCGTCCACAAGGGGCGGCAGGACGGCAGGACGGGTATCGATCGATCTTCAGAAATGCTGCAGAATGAACAAAAATTCCGTCCCTCCGATCGGTACCTGCATCGATTCTCTAGCGCACTGGTGCCATCGACGTCAAATTTACTATGAGCTCGCCAGTCAACAGAGACAGTCATTTTGAATACTACTTATCATTTTTCAAGCTATCAAAAGGCTTAACCTAGCTAGCTAGCATCAGCACTGTACAAATAATTCCAAGCATTTGTTCGTCAAACTCCAGTACTCCGTGATTCAAACCGAAGCAAAACATCCTCCAATCCATGATATATCCATCATTTCCATTTCCACAAGGCATGAATAAACGCCTGTAAACTCCATCCGCATCCACATAGCCTAGCGTAGCTTTTCCAGCTTTCGGCCCCAGCTTCGAGGACACATGTCCTATGTGATAGACCACTGTTGTAGACATGTACTATATTCGTTATCCATCCATGTCTTTCTCTTCATGAAACTGTGGCAACGGTGAGGGTCGCGCTCGACTTAACGAACGACAGCAGAGGTTTCATCCCAAAACCACTAGCATTCAGCAACATCCACCTCCCCCAAGAGACCCTCGCGTACAGGCGAGGACGGCACGCTCTGCTGGTCCTTCGCGCTCTCGCTCTCCCAGAGCTCAAAGCTCTCGCCCGTGCCCTCGATCGGCTCCAAAACCGCAGCCTTGACCGGTCCGTCGTGGACGCCCATAATACCATCGATGCTATCCACGTCGTCGGAGTCGCTGCAGGAGCTAGTATCGGCCTCATCGGCTTCATCATCCTCAAAGTTGTCAACGAACATCTGGGGAATATCGCTGTGTTGCTTCTCGCCGTCCTCCTCCTGTGCCTCGTCAGATTGAACCGCGGGGCCAGCAACAGTAGCAGCAGCATCATCCTCATCGCCCGGCACCACAAAGAAATCCTCATCATCCGTTCCCTCAGGCCAGAAATCCTGGCTGTCCATCTCCTGCAACGGACCCCTATTCTTCTCCACAATCATGTCATCCGCATCCGAACCTGCACCTCGTGTCGAAGGAGTCCGTGCGGACTGGGTCTGGCTGACATCATCGGTAGGCGGCACGTTCTCCTTGTCGCGTCCCTCTGCGCACTCACGCGTCTCGCGCTTTTCGGTTTCCTCGTCACTGCTGATGTCGAGGACGCAGGTGCTGTGCTGCAGGAGGTTGGTCATTTCCTGCTCGGGAGTGTCTTCGTGGATGTCGAAGAACCAGTCAGACTTCATGGCTGAGGGGAAGAAGGATTCGGCTTTGGTGGTGCTGGATTTTGTTGACTTGGTCTTGCGAAGGCCGCCGGAATAGCTGGGAATGGTACCCTTGAGGGCGGCATCGATGGAGAAAGGTGCAGAAACTCCTCCAAATGAGGGGGGGTCGACGCGTTGGGTGCGGCGCTTGGAAAGAATACCGCCCTTCTTGGAGCCGCGAGTGGGAGATCGGCCAGCGGGGGCAGTGAGAGTTGTGGAAGTTGCAATGCGAGTGTTGAGACGAATCTGCTGAGACTTGGCCTGGAGGATGTGCCTGGGCTGGGTGGATGTGTTGCCGAGAATGCTTTTTCCGAGGGAGATGACTGGTGTGCTGGCCTTCTTGAGGACAAACTGTGAAGGCTTCATGATGTTGGAGTGTGAAGACTTTGCCCGCTTCGAGAACATGCTAGGGTCGACATTTTCGGCATCGTCGAGGGGGTCAACCTCGGCGGCCTTCCTCTTGCTAGAGAGGGCTAGAAGATAGTGTTAGCCATGCAGTATTCCAGGTGCATCGACACATCGATGTAGAAGGCAAACTGATAAGAAGACAAAAACGGCATGGACCGAATAGGAGAGGTGCAATACAGGCGGCAGTAGAAAGGCAAAAGATAAACTTACCATTCTGTCTATTCTTCAAACTCGTCAGTCCCGACAACCTCCCCTCATTTAGGGGAGCAAACGGTAGACGACTAACGGCAGCCATTGTGGTTTGCCTTGTGATGGATGGTAAGATAATACTGTCAGGGGAAGAAAAGAGCTGACAGCTGCGGAGTTAAAAGGATGCAAGGTACACACGAACGCCGCGCGCTGTTTCGCGGAAGCGCGGTAGCGTCGGGTATGACGGAAGTTGCCAGGCGTGGTCCCGCGAATCTTCGTGTGGGTTTCGCTGCTGCTTCGCGTATTGTGAAGGAGCGGGCGTAGAACAATGCAAAAGGTACAGGCAAGCGCCGAGACAAGGGGGACAGGGCAGAGACAGGGGCTTGGCTCAATGTGCCCAGGAGAGGAGAGGGAAAAACGCGGGGGTTGTGTGTGGTTGAGGTTTGAGGTACAGATCCAACCGTTGGACGTGCTTCTGCCACAGGTTGTATCTTTCGACTTGGTCTTGCTTCCGGGAGGGATGCAAAGAAAGAAGCAATATGTTGGAGATTGAGATAAAAGAGTTGATGCTGAAGAGAGGAAAAAGAAGACGACAATAGTCGAGGGATGCGAGCGATTCTTATCGAAATTCACAAAAGACGAGTACCGGTATCTTTGAAAAGATAGAGGATGTCTGCAAGTCGGGCTGGTGGTCTGGTGTTCTGTCGGATTGGTGCGATGGTCTCGTCCAATGCGATTCGCTGTCTATAAGGCCCAAGTTCGAAACTGCCTTGGCTTTCAAGATGGTGGTGGTCGTCGCAAGTTGGGAGGTTGAATGTCAAGCAACCCTACAATCTGCATAACTGTTAGCGCAGTACTTGTGCGATGGATGGCTGCCTCCAGTCTACGTTCTACGTAGCGTCGCAACGGGAGGTTTCCTCCCCGAGAGACATACTGAGATACCCGACCGGCTTGATATTACTTTCGGGATTGATTCTACGACCAATTATGTGCTTCGGGTACGTCGGCCTGAAGTCGAATGTCGCAATCGTTGACCTGGTGTCGTTCTGTCGGGCAACGGCTATGAGTTGAGAGTCGGTGATAGTTGGATGGAGTTTTGGCGGTCCAATTCGAGAGACGTCGACAGTGGCGGACCGGCGGAAATGCGAGTCTTGTCGAGTCGGTATCGTACCTCGGTGTAGGTAGTGTAGGATAATTCGTTCGTATGTATGTCGGTGACCGTAGATTGGGCGACAAGATATTGTCGCTGCAGCTCACGAGAATAGGGCAGGGGGGAAAGAGCGAAAAATAAGGTGATGGATTGAAGTTGTGTGTGGGTGGGAAGACTGGTCACCGGCGGTCGGGTAATCGATGTTACCTACAACTGGGCAGCCAAGTGAATTGACCTGGAACCTGAAGTGTCCTTCACTCTGGTGGATTCTCAGGTTCTCTTCCCCGTTCTTTCCTGTGGCTTTCGCTGCAGTGCGGTGGAGGTTGGAAGGCTGAACCTGAAGAGACACTGACGGCTGTGAATGGCTACTGGTCGCAGTGACCTGGAACCTAGCGTGCCTTTTTCGTGGTAAAACACCATTTCTTCAACGCGCGCTGTCGCCACTTTCTTCCAATCAGAACGTGCGACGGAATCGCGGGAGCGGAGGAGAAAGAGGCGTCTAGAGGCGCAAGGAACCGCAGAGAGGTCAGTGTCATCCCGGCGCCACTTTAACAGACCTCCCAGAGAAGAATGCGCTGTTTAAGTGCCTGCAGATGGTCTCAATCCTTCACCCTGGCAATCGCCGTCATAACTGAACCATTGCCCCAAGACCCAAGTACCTCTTTAAGAGCTTGCAGATGGTGTACCTAGACCAAGAAAAAATGGAGGGTCTGAATCAGGTCGTCCGCCCATCCATCCATCCATCCATCCATCCAAGTTGAGGTATCCAATTCAGTCAGTGTCTGCACATCCATCTCGACATTTTCTTGTACGTACCGTGCATCCGGCTGGCGGGCTGCTGTACAAGTTGAGTGGCCGCCTCCAAGAAATCAATTAACTTGTGGACCAATGGCAGCGCGTGTTGCCTTCCCGCCTCACACGGCCGCCCGCGGAGAACACCGCACCGCGTCTCAGGCCCCGCAAGGCGTTAGAGTGGGCTGCCCCACACCACACTTGTGCAGGGTTTCCACCTTCCTTCGCAAATGCGGGCCATCGCAGAAATGCAAAAGGACAGCCAGGGAAGTGTCCAATTAATGCAGCATTTTCTGGTCTTCATCAGGGAGCAAGATATCAGTCCGTGGAATTTCCGAACCCAATGCGCCCTTCCTTTTCATCGGGCATGATGATGTCGGCAGGCGGCTGAAGAAGAAAATGTCCATTCTTCCTCATCTTGAGCAGAGGCAAGTAAGTATCCGGGCCGTAGAGGTCCTCAACTTCCCTAGCTCCCCGGCCATGGCATATGTTCCCGTCAGGTCAGCAACAGAGGCATCAGTTTCTTACCAACGGCGATTGTAGTACAACGACCTGTTAGCCAAGTTCAAACATGAGACTATTCGTGGTCCCCTATCAGATCTCATCGCGGTCCACCACTTCACGAGTCTTGTACGCATCTAGCGCCCAATCCTGCGCCCCGGATATCTCTTCGTGCTTCCAGGTGTCTCGACCCCTGCTGTGCGGTCACCTTCGGACAGCGTTACACAAGATCTCGCTGAACCGGTAGTGAGGACCTGATACTCGAACAGACTTGCCTACTAACTGTGTAGTGTTCGACGACATTTGATTTTGATGGACAAGGCATTATCTGCAACCACTTTAACCATCTGCAAGCACTTTAGCTCTTGAGACATTCATTGCTCCCCCATTGCTCGGTGTTGCGGAAACACTTTGCCTTGTCTCACTTATTCGCAGATCCTTTGCGAAGTGGTAATGCTGGTACTGCTATCCCTGACACATGTCTAGGACATTGTGTCGGTATTGCCCTTTGGACGTTGAATTCTTCATTGGATGGGCAGACATGAAAGCTGCTAGGTAAGTGGCATGCCCCTTGTGCGGCTCTTCAGGTTGCACTTCATTCGAGCTTGACTTGTACTTTCGTGAAAGAAGCCAGGCTTCCTGTATCAGAAGGACATGAGTGTCAAATCGGGCCTGTTTATCATGTGGATTCTTTTGAAAAATATGGGCGAAATTCGCAGTGTTTGTCTTGCTGGTGACCTTTTTGAAAATCAGAGAAATTGAAAATATGTTCCGGGGGATGGGACGTATTGTCATACAACCCTAACCCTGATTGTGGTCAAGCAGAGAGTCGCCCCTGAATTTCCGTCTCTAGCGAAGTTTCGAACACTACCGTCTTCATGAGCTTGACTGTTCCCGAGAAGTAGAGCTGTATGTTTAAGTTTCTCCTTAACATTTGCTTGTACTTCATCAGTCTCTCCCAGCGCCCGTGGGTAAGGCTAGAGATGATGCCGGCTTCAGACTCTCCAACTCAACTCCGGGGACAAAGGGGCATCCCCCCCCCCCCCCCCCCCCCCCCCCCCCCGGTTAGCGTTCCCGGGGACATGGCTCGCTCAGAATGCACGTCTGGGCCGGTGTGGTAAGCCTCGCAGCAGCATCTCTATGCAATCTGGGCTTCGTGGCACCTCTGCTGAAGCTTCCTTGTCCTCAGTAGGAGCTCCATGCCGGTTCAAGTGAACTTTGATGTCGATTTTCTCGTCACCTCGTCCTGTAGCTCAGATGTCATGATGCCCAAAGCTCTCCTGAGGCAGTCTCATTACTTCAGTCACGTATTGAAGGTGGCTGGAGCAGATGATATCTCTCCAGAAGTCTAGAAGCAGCTGGGACAGTCAACTGGAGACGTGCCACGAAGCGAGACAGAGACTGTGATCGCAGCACACAGTCCTTCATGTCGACGGTGGTGGTCGGCAGATGCATGAATATTGAGCGTGGATGGACGTCTTTCACCGCCTGGTTTATCTGGATGCGAGAGTTCTATTTCCGGTGGCGAATCCCAGCATCTCAGACCGATCGCCGCCTGTAAACCACCGTACCGGCCCTCCTGCGCAAGCTCTGATGCTCTTGACGGTTAGGCAGAAGCGGGGAGAACTGACAGATAATACCACGTGGTTGACACTCGGGCACTCACGACGCTGTCGTGAGGTGGGAAGTAAGGCCTGGATCGCTGCAGGATGGCGTACCCACAGCTAGGGCAGTGGGTGAGTAAGGTCGCTTGTCTTGATTGCCGAGATCCTTTTGCAGAGCGTCTCCGGCTGGGGAGCCTCAAGCCAGTCGGTGTTATCGTCGCCAATTCTCGTTCTCAATGGGCGGGCAACCAAAGGGCATTCTATCTGCGTCCTTCTCGTCCAAGTCCCGGTCTACGACCTCGCATGTCCTTCACGGTGGTCATCTCAGGACACGTCATGGCCATAGGGCCGACGGGTGAGGAGAAGGACACTGAAAAATACGCCGGCGCATAATCTGGGCCTTGTCAGCGGCAGTTTTCATGCAGGACATCGCAGATTTGACGCTTACCCGGTATGACAAGGAAGGCCCTGGGAAGATGGAAGATAGCCCAGCATGGTGACCAATGCAAAGACTTGCTCAGTTCATAGCCCAATACACCAAACCTCAAATGTTCTCCCACTGCAACTCAATGTTCATGATCAGTGGATCGATGCTGTCGGATTTAACTCGTACTGATGTTGGTACCGGAGAGTGGGAGGGTGACGAAGGCCAGAAGAGCTGCAGAGCAACATTTCGAGCAAAGAGTTGGATATTTTCAACCATTCATAAGCAGCCAAAGTGATCTGAAAAACACATCGGTTGGGGCGGACGGTAATGGATCATTTTGCAGTTGCCTCTAACAACATTCGGTGTTTTGGGAATTGCTTGAACTCTGGACCCATTGGCACTCGGCGACAGAGCGGCTTGAACGGCTCGACGTATCCAAACATGGATATTTTTTCTGAAGTTCTTTCCCACTCGGAATCATTTCCCGACCTTGGAGGATCAACTGAGCGACTCCCGAGCTCCAAACGACTTGAAAAGGCCAAGCTTTGTTCCAGTGACAGAAGGACGAGCATCAAGGAAAACAGTCAAGTTGCGAACAATGTGCCCGCGGAACTTGCCAAGATGCGATGTCCATCCGCAAATCGTGAATTGAGATACTTGGGAACCGGTTCAACTTGCGACATGTGTCTTTCGTAAGAAAACCTGGAGCTGAGATGAGAGGTCCCGGGTTCAACCGTCGCTTGAGGGCGAACTGATATCGCCAAGCTCGGAGCTGGAGGTCGGAGGTTTCGCGGAGCGTTGGGGTTTCAAGGCTGACATGAAAGAATTGGTGATGGACAGACTAACAGAAAAAAATGTATCAGTTCAACAAGAGAAGTTCTCAATCTCAAAAATCGTGTCCACCACCATCATGTCTCAGGCGTTGAGAGAAGTCGCAACCCAAAGTGGAAATCCCAAACATCATGATGCCCCGGTCACAAAGCGTGCGAGGTTGGCAGCTGCGAGACATATCGCAGCACTCTTCTGTCACCTGCCTGTCAACAGCCCCGGCAGGCGTATTGCCTGCCCTACAGTGGCAGCGCTGTGAGCTGCTGACCTGAGACAGTGCGCACCTTCCCCCACTGTCCACTTACAACTGCAGCCTTCCACCCCGCGAACCTTGCTGTCCCCCTCCGTCATCTTATCTCGCGATAAGAGCTTCGAGTCCATCACCAACCAGGTCATCGCATCAACACTCGCATCAAACACTCTTCAATTCAATCCAATTTTACTCTTTTAAATACCAAACGACCGTTCATCCATCCCATCTACCTCATCCAAACCCAATTGAACACCCCCAACCGCACCTCACAATGGCCTCCACAACCGACCCAACGCCAACTACCCAGTATGGCGGCAACAACATCGCCCGCGGCGCCCTAATAGTAGTCGAAGGCCTCGACCGTAGCGGCAAAACAACCCAAGTCAAGCTTTTAGAGGAACGCATCCTCAAAGCCGGAAAAAAAGTCAAGACCATGCGATTTCCCGACCGAACCACGCCCATCGGTCAGATGATCGATTCCTACCTCAAGAGTCAGGCGCAGATGGATGATCATGTTATTCACTTGCTGTTTAGTGCGAATCGGTGGGAGGCTGTGTATGTTTTTTTCTTCTTCTTTCCTTTCTTTTCTGCCTTCCCATATGCTTTCTTTCGGACCGGGAAAACAGCACATAGGCAAATAAAAAAACGGTAGACAGACAAAAGACAGACGAGACGAGACGGGTGTGGCTAACAAGTTCTATCTTACTAAACAGAAAAACGATCACCTCAGAACTAGCGCAGGGCACCACTTTGATTCTCGACCGTTACTACCACTCCGGCATCGTCTACTCCGCCGCGAAACAGAACCCCTCCCTCTCTCTATCCTGGGCGCGCGCGCCCGAAATCGGTCTCCCGCGTCCCGACCTGGTTCTCTTCCTAGATCTAGACGAAGAACAAGCGCGTTTGCGAGGCGGATGGGGAGACGAACTCTACGAGAAAGCGGAGATGCAACGAAGGGTGAGGGAGTTGTTCTGGGGATTGTCGATGGGGAGGGTAGGGACGGTGACGGTGCCTGTTGGTGGTGTTGGGGCTTTGGGTGGTGCTGGGACGGGAGGTGGGAAAGGGGATGGGGAGGTGAATAAGAGGGAAGCGGTCCTGCTCGCTGAAGGGCCAACGGAGATGGAAGAGGTGGCGGTTGGAGCGCCGACGCCACTAGCTGGGGCCGCGGGCGGTCAGCATATTGACAGGGAGTATGCGTTTAGGCAGGAGGAGGAGGATTTGCATGTTGTTGATGCGAACGCGAGCGTGGAGGAGGTGGCGGAGGAGGTGTGGAAGGTGGTGAGTGCGCGGGTGGAGGCGGTGGAGAGGGGGGAAGTTGGGAAGGTTGCTAGGAGGGTGTTGTGATGCGGATGAGCAGTGTTGTTGGCGTTTGGGGAGTTTGGTTTTTGGACATCACGTATTGGCCATGAAGTATGGACGGGAATGAGAATAACGCGTCCATTTGACCGCGATCATTCGCGATGGACCACGCAATAATGAGTTGAGTGGATCTACTTCATTGTCTAAGAGATCTATATGCATCCCGCCGATAGTAAGTCAGTGTTAAACCATCTCTTCCTTTCTTCTCTTCCAAAACCGCAATATTCTTGTGAAGCGTCGTCCAACGATGGAGAGAAAATGTTGATGCATTATGTTGAAAGCAACCAACATGCCGAACGACAAAGGGGATATGAAGATTATATAGACAAGAAGACATGCCAGCCAGCCACGTTTTGGTAATGAGAAAAGAACTTTTGCCGCCCGCCTTGATGTTGAGATCCTCGCTGTTATGATTTTGGTCCGGTTGAAACCCCCCTTGAACGCCAGATTTGATGCAAAAATGTTTGCATGCTCCAAAGACAGATGTGAAAAAAATGGCTCGCCGTTGAGGCAGATCCTCGGTGTGTGTTAAAATCCCAGTCCCTTTTTGTACTTGTTCCTCCTTTTTCCCTTTTCCCTTTTCCCTTCTCCTTTGTTGAAACCAGTGTCCCCAGCCAGAACATGCCGCGCTCGACTGACGGGGTATATCCGAAAGAAGAACGATTGCCCTTTTGCTCTGCCTTTTAAAAACTCTGTGAAAGCCAGCCAAAAGCTTCAACGGTTGACGCCAATCAAGCTCAAGAACTCGAGCCTCGTCTTCTCCCTCGACTCAAAGCACCCCAAGACACAGCTGGTAATGGTACTGCTCGTCGTCTTCTGAACACCTCTCATGACCATGCACAAATGGCTGCTCTCCATGACAACCGCGACACCCTGGGGCTTGAGAATTTCCATGATAGCATTCGCCACCTCCTTGGTCAACCGCTCCTGGATCTGCAGCCGGCGCGAAAACAGCTCCGCAATCCGCGGCAGCTTGCTAATCCCAATCACCGCGTTACTGGGGATGTAGCCGATATGCATCTTGCCCGTGAACGGAACCAGGTGGTGCTCGCACATGGAAAACACCTCAATGTCCTTGACGATCACCATCTCGTTGTGGCCCTCCTGGAAGATGGCCCCGTTGACGATGTCGCGCACGTTCTCCTGGTAGCCCTTGGTGAGGAAGAGCATGGCCTTGGCGTAGCGTTCGGGCGTGGCCAAAAGGCCTTCGCGGTCCGGGTCCTCGCCGAGGCATTCGAGAAGGGTCCGGACGGCTCCCTTCATCTTGTCTAGGCGCTCCTGCTTTTGGGCTTCGGTTTCCTCCAGACGCTCGCGCGTGCCGCGCGAAGGGCGACTTAGTCCGTCGAAGTCGATGACGGGCGAAGGGGAGCGGGTCACGGAGGTGGATGGGGAGACTTCTTCGGTGATGGTGGAGGGAGCGGCGACCGCGGCGGCGGTAGAGGAGGTCTTTCTCTTCTTCTTCTTGGAGGGCGACTCTTCGGGCTTGTCGGACGGGTCGCGGGCGGGCTTGCTGACGCTGGATCGCCTCTCGCCGCTGGAGAGGGCGCGCTTCTTGCTGCTGCTGCTGGACTTGTCCTTGCTGCTCTTCTTGTCCTTCTTGTTGGTGCCGTTGGCGATTGGGGAAGCGACGGGGCCCGAGGGGCTGTCGGAGTCGTCGCGCGTCGTCTCTTGGGCCATTGCGAATGTGTTATGTGGTAGATGGTAAGTGGTAGGTATAGGGTGGTGTACTGGAGTGATGTTTCGGTAGCAATTGGTTGCGTGGAGGAAAGAAAGAAAAGGCAAGAAGGATGTCAATCGCCAGGCGTGACTCTTGCAATGGATTGCGACAAGGTCGAGTATTAAAGTATGGAGGGGTGGGTGGTCAAGAAAAGTCCTGACTCTTTGCGGCAAGTCGAATGTTTCGTTAGTCCAGGGAAGAAGGGAAAATAAAATCGGGGACTTTGGACTAGGCAGGCAAGAGGCGGAGGAGTGGAAATTTTGAGCGCCGATTCCAGGACGGCAACCAACAGTTTTCGGGGATCTAGGCCTACTAGTCTTATCTTATCGCCGTTGACGTCAACTTGGCTGCAAGGGCAGAGCCTGGGGACGAAACGGGGCTCGTCGGGGTTTTCTTGTGGATTTCACTGTGGATGAGCCATGTTTGAAATCCGTTGGTTTCACTTTTGCCACTTGATCTGGTGAAGGGGCCGCAAACCAGTTTGTCACTGCGACCGCATCGTGCATTTCTGTCGAGTCGGTGCATGGTCTGACATTGTGCAGAAACAAAACAAACTTCATGGGATCAACGGTTGCCAAGGAAGGCATCAAGTGAAGGAATCACAAAGGGCGGGTCGTTTTAAGGTTCGGGTGATGGTTCCACAGGGTGTTTTGAACGGGGCCGGTTACTTGTATACATAGCAGTACATAGTTGGGTCCTGGTGAAGACCTTACCACGATACTCGTACCTGGAGTACACTAGAATCGTCGGATAAACCGAACTGACGGAAGGGTCAAAGGTGATATATTTTATAACACTCCCGTCTGCTCCTAGATAGAGGCAAAGCGCTTGGCGGGTGGAAAGACAGTCAGACGCCCAGGAACCTAAAGCGGCTCAATGAAGGTTACCTAGGCGGTTTCAGCTTCTGCAGAATTGACAGGCAACGCTCAAACAGCTGGAGGTTGTCCGTTGCCCGTCACCGCAGATGCCCCACACTCCACGTGATCACGGGTTGCAATTGCAGTAATTACACGAGCTGAGACTCTCGATCCAGAAGACGAGCCACTGCCATATGTAGTGCCACTCGCGCTCCCTGGAGCAGGAGGCCTGGAATAAGGATGGGACAAACAAACCACACTGAAGGAACAAAGGGCTTTTCCAGCCCCCGGACACGCCGGGGTCCGACCCGGCTGACCTAGGAGGCTTTTTCCCCGCACACATGTACCTATGCCCAGCCGCCGTCGCGGGCACGACTTATTATCTAGTATTGGTAGAACGTAGTCGCAAAATTCATTCATTCATTCATGCAGTAATTACGTGTAACGCGCAGCACCACATGTCAACCGCGACAAAGAACTGGCCAACGGCATTTCGACCAACAACCAAACAGCTCGCCGCCAACAACGACAGGGAACCACGGCCCGCTCCGTCATCGACGACCCAAACCTTATCCGCTACCGGATTCTAGTTTTGACGACCTCGCTCTCATATCAACAAACAATCAATTCGTCACAGAGCGGTCTCCGCTCCGTCAACCAAGCTTGACCACTGCAATCGCCCAGCTCACCCCGCGACTTCGCAACACCCACCACCACCACCATCATATCCCCAGTTATCACCATGGCCTCACCACCCCACAACAACTACTTCCCCGGCGGCGCGCGCTCCCCACCGCACCTCCCCTCCCTCACCACCTCGTCCCTCTCCAAGAAACGCGCCGCCGACGGCGCTGGTCCCTCGCCCAACATGAAACGCCGCAAAGGCTCCGTCATGTCCATCGGCTCCGCCCACCCCTTACGCCAAACCTCGTTCCCGCCCGATGAAGCCCCCGGCGGCGCGCGCTCCCCGTCAGTCGACATAGACGCCATGTC